>CM050221.1:25655000-25707500 GCA_027475355.1 Coilia nasus
GCTAAATCATACCACCCTCTGCTGAATGGGTGTGGATTCTCCTTGGGCCCTGTCGACCCAGACAGAATTTGGCTGTGTCAACATGTACAGTATGTGTCATTGAAATCTTTAGCTTCACTTCAGCTTCACTATTGCTTAAAATATTGTCATACATGTTGAGAATGTATTTTTTTTGTGCAGCATGCTCTGTCTTTTCTGTAGATCCAAGAGGCTGTTAGTTTGTGATGAGCAATGCCAAAGGGATAACCCATCATGAATCAGTCTGCTGAAAGGGTGCAACCTTTCACCTTTCAATTCAGCCATCAGTGATAGACAGCTCTTTTCGATTTACTTAAACCTCTCGTCACTGACACACAGTTATAACTTTGACACAGGTTTTTTTTTTTTTCAGTTTAGATGATGCAGCAAGAAAGATCACCTATTTGTCGGAGATATTAATTCTTACCAACAGTACCTTAAATATTCTATCCTCTAAAGAGTCTTTCAAAGCTTGTGTTTAAAATTTATATTAGACAAAAAGTCACGACAAAGGTCACTAAAGTGAACAGAAGAAAATGTCTGTCATATTTTCTTTCTTTTCCTGAAGTACTGACAGTGGCTGTCCACATCAGAGCAAAGTGTTGCTTTCTACATCAGAATGCACTAAAAAGAGTGACTCATGATAAAATATTGATATATTCTGGAGAACGCCCACGCATCATTGTTCAATATTAATGTGTTGCACCCTCAGCTTTGCAAACAGTATGGTAGTGGTGGTATGGTAATAGTCCCCATGCATGGAGATTTTGAGATCAAGCATAAATTAATTAGCAATCCACATGGCATACCCTCAGAGGATGAGACAGGAATACAGTTTAAAGACAGTCCACAGCTAAACAGGCGGTTTAATCATAGTTCTGGAGTGCAGACTATATAGGACTGCAATGCTTAGTTAACATAATCTACACTATTGATTAAACAGAATCTTAGCATTGCACAATTAAGGTCATATTATATAACCCCTTAGATAAAATTATGTGAATGCTCATTTGTAACTGCAATACACTACAGGAAGTGAGACAGCATCACTTCCCGTGTCTGCCATAACTGCCTTCTGCAAAATATAGAGAGAATCAGGGTGAAGAAGATAAACAGCAAAAATGAAACATTTGAAAGTTTTGCAGCATTTCATTGATGCTGACTATCAACAATGTGAAGAAGATCTGGTAACACTTTCTATGAACTTGGTGTTCATAAGATGCTATAAACACATTCATAAAGCATTATAATGCATTCATAAGGCTTTATAATTATTGACATAAGTTGACATAATTATGTATAAATACTCATAACTACACTCATAAGGCACTATAATCCTTTGTTATAGGCATTTACAACTGAAGGTGACTCAGTGTATTACCAAGCGATGAAACCATGAGACCAGCAGTGTTGAGGTCTGTATTATAAGGCTTCATAGCAGAATCCGTTAATATACCAAATGCTGCTTATGTGTACTTGTGTCAGAATTGCAATGGTTATTTTTATTTCTATGAAGTTTTATGAGTAATTATGAGTTAATCTCACTTTACCTAGCCTATGCAATGGGCACTTGTATCTCTTAATTAGTGCTTATGAGCAGTAAAATAACCATTGCAGAAAATATAACTAAGACATGGAGTTCTGACACAGGTACACATAAGCAGCAATTGGAATATTCATGGATTCTGCTATAATACTGACCTCAACACTGCTGGTCTCATGAGGACAAAGAAGCTTTGTAATACACTGTTTCACTTTCAGTTGTAAATGCCTATAACAAAGGATTGTAATGCCTTATGAGTGTAGTTATGAGTATGTATACATAATTATGTCAACTTATGTCAATGATTATAAAGCCTTATGAATGCATTATAATGCTTTATGAATGTGTTTATAGTGTCTTATGAACAGCGAGTTCATAGAAAGTGTTATCGAAGATCTTTCATTTTATTTACTGCAAGAGATTCCGCTATTGGTTGCACATTGATGTGCAATAAAGATAGGCTATAGTTTGTTGTTTCTGACTTTATGTAGTGGTTGCATTATATGATGCTTTATATGATATATGCTAGTTTGACTTCAAAACAGCTCATTACAGAATGGAATGAGGACATATTTCTGGTATTTGTGTACTGCTCAGTATATTATGTCTGCATGTCAGAACCTTCCTCAATTGCTTTGCTATATCAGTTTGGCTGAATGATATTTGAATGTCAAAAAGGACCAATTTCTAATTACAATCATATAATGAGTAAATGTGCAATAAGCCAGCTAAAACAATACAATCTGCATACTCTCCGTCATACTCTCTGTCTCTCCGCTGAATTATTAGGTCTTCACCTCTTACCTTCATATTAAGACATAACAGGCTAGATCAAGACAGGCCATGGGCTAATGTAAGGAGTAACAGCTAAATTAGGATCTCATTAAAAGTGGACACAAAGCTTTTGAGAAGTAGGCCTGTGGCATTTCATGGTGCAACAGATGGAAACGTTTGCCCCAGTTAAAAAAAAAATACAATTTATTGTCACAATCATGGAAAGATCCTGTCCATATCAGGGACACAGTCACTCAATATCCCTGTCTATGTGGTACAGTCAGTGTAAGAAAGTGGTTGTCAGATGTCTTCCCATGTCAGACTTCTTTTGTGTGTCCATGACACAGTAAATGGCATGGCATGGGATGACATATGGATTTGATGGCTCCTGTTCAGTCTGGGTTTGGAAACTGCACATGTATGATATACCACATTTAACAAAATGATACTGGCAATGAGATTCCACTCTGTCCATTTCAAATCACAGTTAGTAGACATGACTGAAAAGGAACCTCAAAAATATACAAAGGTGTAGAGTGTGTGGACTGAGGGACAGTGTACATTGTGCTTTATTGAGAGTTTATTAGAAAAATCTCACAGAACCCTGTCAGCCAAGAATTTACTGCTGAAATGCACTTGCAGAAATCACCATGAAAAAATCCTGATTCTCGATTAGAATCAGCAGCAAGTGATTAAAATCTTTCTACTCATGTAGAGATTTGACTGTCATGCACCTGGGAGCAACTACCACATAGACCCAGTGCTGTAAACAAAAGGCTGTGTAAAAAAAGAAATCAACACAAGATGCATGTCACGGTGCTCTGCAAGCTTGATCTTTCTTACTGATACACATTATGTGGCTTCCTCTCATGCCTTCTCTCTGTTCTATGTGTGTGTGTGTGTGTGTGTGTGTGTGTGTGTGTGTGTGTGTGTGTGTGTGTGTGTGTGTGTCTGTGTGTCTGTGTGTTTTGTGCTTGTGTAATCTCATTAGTCATCCCAAGCACAAATACTGTGTCTCCCTTCCAGGTTTGATGTCTTTTGAGGATTATTTGTGCTTACCGCAGGATGGCTATCTTCCAGGCCTTGCATTGTGAATTTTCACTGTCACTATCTTAATTGAGGACAAAATAGTGTTAGGCCTTTAATGCCCCCAGGAGAAGGCATGATGTATTTTTTTCCTTTTTTTTTTTTTTTTTGAAAAAGCCCGGATCAAGAGAGTGATAACACAGCTCTTGTCCTCAAGTTCTGCATTTTTTCTCCTTTAAAAAAATAGTCTCAGTAAACTGTCAGACTAATGTGAATAATATCACATAGCTTGTGGACATCTGCGTGCGTGCGTGCGGGCAGCGTGCGTGCGTGCGTGCGTGCGTGCGTGCGTGCGTGCGTGCGTGCGTGCGTGCGTGCGTGCGTGTGCGTGTGCATGCATGTGCATGTGCAGATCTCATGCTGCAAAATCTGATTTCTTCATTAACCTCCAACCCCCTGTGGAGAAGGAAACTCTACACCTCAAAATGTGGATTCATCCCTTATGGAGAGATATTCATCATCTACTGAAAATCTGAACATACTACACAAACACACACACACACACACACACACACACTCACACACACACACACACACACACAAACACACACACACACACACACACACACACACACACACACACACACACACACACACACACACACACACACACACACACACACACACACGCACGCACACACACACTCACAGAGTTCCTGTTCTGTAATTTGATTAATTCTCAGGCTTTTAAACTCATTCTCACTTCACAAGGGTTCAGTTGATAGGGGTTCATTCATTGATGAGTATTGTGATGAACTCACCTCAAATCTTAGTACTCGACAACCTGACGCTTCTTATCACCATTAGTCGGAATGGATTTCTTTTAAACTTACAATACATGAACATGACCCCAAAGTAGCATACATGTAGGTCTGCATTGTAGATTACGCAGTCTACTATTTGTTCAGAAAATATAAACAAACAAACAAACAAACAAACAAACAAATAAATAAATAAATAAATAAATAAATAAATAAATAAATAAATGAGTGAATGAATGAATGAATACATACATACATACATACATACATACATACATACATACATACATACATACAGTACATACAATTGTTATAGACAGTATTTGTTCATGAAATTATTCTTTACCAGCCGGAGGCCATTTAAATATTAGCACCCTGCTATTTATTATTTGCCTTAGTGTGTATTTCAATGTCTATTTTGGACACATTCAATACCAACTGACATGTCTATGTAATATCATATTAATTTCCTTCAATAAACATTAGAGACAGCAGTAGGAAGACTTCATCCCCACACACTGTGCCCTGCTGTGGTCAGCTCTTCTCATTATCCGCTTGTTTTGTTCTTAATGCCTCACTTTACCTGAGCAGCACCTCAGCAGCCTATATCATGAGAACACAAGGAGAGACTGGGGTCTGGGTGACAAATCATGATGCTTCTCTCTCTCTCTCTCTCTCTCTCTCTCTCTCTCTCTCTCTCTCTCTCTCTCTCTCTCTCTCTCTCTCTCTCTCTCTCTCTCTCTCAGCTCAGAATTACTGCCAATGAAAAGTGTTGTGGTTTTTCTTTTTTTCCATATTTAAAAAAATAATGAAGAAAAACAGCTAGCTGGTGTACAACAGAAATAGCATAATTCATAGTTGATGAAAAAAACCCAGCCTTATTGGTATGTCTTAATCATACTTTCTGTCAATCTATTATACAACAAAACTTGGCAACTTTTCCACACACAGCTACCAGCAGTAAAAGTTGACTTGTTAAATACCAACTTTAAAACATTATATGGAGAGAATGGGCTCATGTTCTCAAACAACTCTGAGTTACGATCTCATCACCAATCCCAAAGAGCATGTTAAATTATAGATGAATACTTTGGCCAGTGTGAAGACTCTACTGACAGAGCAGCAGCAGTGCTTTTCTCATTAGAATAGAACATTAGTGGGAGAACGGATCACTGAAGGCCAGACAGTACAGACACGCAGCCAGACAGTACAGGGTGTCAAGGGGAACACATACCCTCCTACACATCTTGGTGATTTTTTTTTTTTTTTTTTTTTTTTGATTTTTTTTGTACTTCTACTTTTTTTTCTGAGGGAATAACATCAATGTTGCCACTGACATTGCACAACTTTGTTCCTGAACAGAGAGCTTACCACCTTTGATGTGTCAAAGTGCAGGATATAGGTTTTATGTGGAACGCCCACCTGCTGAAGCCTTTGCCATTAGCCCATGTCAGAAAGACGGTATTTCTGAGGATATTCACCTATACGCCTCCTGTCGAGATGTCTAAGTACAGTATTAGCACATTTTCTTTTTTTTCCCAAGAAATCAGATCACAAAGAGTCTGCAACACCAGAAAGTATCCAATATTCATATTTTGCAAGGCCAAACCAGAATTTTTTCTTTTGGCTTTGAGCAAGGGCTGCCGTGATGTTTTGGAGGACTATTTGTAACATTTTTCACAATTTTATGTTGTGAAGAACCTTTTGAGAAATTCCACCAGGAGATTACTTTCTGTAGTGAAAGTATGGTAAACGAAATGCTTTTGAGTGCAGAGGCCCTCCACCAACACCAACTGTACTTGTCCTGTGGGCTCTTGTGATTTGACAGGGATACATACGAGGCGAGTAGCCTCCAGGTTTTTGATAGGACAACTCACAAGTGCAGCCTTGATTACATCCCTCAGGCTTTAAGAGTGTCTCACTACCCAAGTCCCACATTTCCACAGCAGCAGCCACAGTTATTCAGCAGACTGCCGGTAGCCCAACCTTTAACACAACCCACATACTGTTTTGTGTCAGTCTGTACAGGAGGCCAGGTCCTAGTCATTCAGTCAGAATGGGCTGAGATGCCGGCAGTGTTGTAGAGACAAGGGCCACGAAAATAAATGTCTAACAGTATTGGTCTTTCCTGAAGAGGAGACAACTTCTCTAAGAATCACTCACCAACCTGACTTGTTTTCCACCTGGGCTGCTCAATAGGAAGCTGAGGAGGAGGTGTTGGAAACCTTTGGTGGTGCTGAGCCAGCTACATCTCCAGAAGAAGCAAAACACCAGATAGATTTTCTAATAGTTTGCCCTGTTGCCTCTCAACCTCTTTGTTTTCAGTTTAGTCCCTGATTAGATAGTTTGATGATTAACGGCACTGTGTGGGAAGAGGGAAGAGCCACCCTTGGCAAAAATTCCAATACTCTATCTAGTTCCTCTACCTGTGGTGATCATCTAAATCTTTTCTTTTGTTTAGAGCTGAGATTTCCCTTTTCTGTCTTAAAGGTGCTACAAAAAAACCCTTCTAGGTCTACAGTCAATTCATCACTGTGACAGGTTTATTGTTTGGCTAGTGGTGCACAGTCGGCTTGTTCTGATGTAATAGATGTTTAGTGTACCGCACCTGTAATAGAATGCCGTAGGCTATAGCAACAATCGTTAGCCCAGTGCACAGTGAAGGTGCAACCCAGCAAATTAATCTCGGTTAAAATTAGAATTTAAATTAAGAATACCACCTCAGAATGAAAGTGTTGTCTAATTGCTGAATGATTTGGTCTGGAATACGTTTTTCGTCTTTTTTTTCTGTTAAATGTGGGTTAAGTATGTGTTTAGGACAGAAAGAGATCAGATGCCCAGTACTATTGCATTGTAAAAGCATTCCTCCTCCATGGTCTGCTTTCCAGCCAGATAGTGCATAGTCAATATCTAGTTGCATCTAATGTTTACCTGAGAGGATCTGATCTCTTTCACACAAAAATACGTTTTGGTTGACACTCCAATTACAGACCAATTCAAAAACAAAACAAATACAGAGAAAAGAAAGAAAAGTCAATGTTGAAGTTGGGTGTAAATGCCCATCTTGTGCTCATGACAGTCATTACCCACTCCCATCCATTCATATCTGTTGTTGTTCGCTTTAATAGCATAACAACAGGCATAGTAGTATTATTTCTAAAACAAAATGTGTGGGTGTGTTTGTGTGTGTGCCTTTCTGTGGCATGACTCTCTAATGAATTATTGGTTACACTTTATTTTACCGTCCCTCTTAGGTCATTTAGGTACAGTGTAACAAAGTGTGTAACAATATGTAACATTATCTACTTACAGCACACTGTACCTTAGGGTTAGGGTTAGGGTTAGGCATGTGCAGTGAAAGAATATAATATTACATGGTGTTACATGTAGATACACTGAAAAAGGAACCAAGAATAAAGTGTTAACAAATTATGTAAACTTAATAATCAATGTAATAAAAATGGTGTAGGAACATAATAGGACAGAAGAATCACGTGTACTGTACCTCAACATGTATCTTGACTTATGTGGTTGATAGTCATAATTCTGCAATATCTTGGCAAAACCTTATAACAATTAACATGCAAAGCAGGCAAATCATACACTATAAACAATGTTTATTTGTGCTAGAAATAGAACAAAATGAGATGCAGCATTGTTTACCTGCACAACAACTTTTTGCAGATTGGTTTCTGCCCTCAAAGTCTGTGAGCTGTGGGTGGTTTAAGAGGTAAGATCATTAGTGTGGTACTCCTCCGCACATGCTCGAGTTTCTTGCCCTGGTACAACCCATCTATCTAATTAACAGGAAAAGGTGCCCATCATAAAACACACACCTAAAGGCCTTGTCTGATTTAAGAGGCAAATACATATGGTGGGCGCTCACAACAATCCTATGTGAAGTGCACTCAGGGGTCATATTGATGGCTGATTAAACAGTAGTGTACAGCAATACTGTTCAGGACACAATGATCAGAAAAAAAAGATAAAAGGGAGTGTTTGTTGTGCAGTTCTGAATGAATATAAACCAATCAAGCCTTTTAGACATGCCTCTGGCCAGTTAATACAGTACAGAGTCCACATTAATGAGGGTGGAACACAATTTAGATGGTATGCCACATATGACTGGAACACATTGCCAGAAGATACAGGCACATACCCCACATCTAAAGCTTTTCTCTGTTTTGTCTCTTCTTTTGCATTCATTTATGAAAAGCATGCCTAAGTGCCTCTACGTGTGTGACATCCCTTACCTTGATTATAGACCATTTCATTCTTTAATGGACCAGCTTTTGAAGAGACTAACCTTGTAAAACTTTGGATCCTCAGTTCAATAAGGAACAGGATATCATATTCCTTGAATTCTCCTTCACATAGACAGACTGCGACCTTAACACATTCATTGTCAAGCTTTTAGCCATCAGCCACCTGGGGCTATAGTGACCATTGCCAGTTATGGTATGATATGACACTGTTACAGTGGTGATGATAAATAAACAATCTGAACTTTTATAAGTATACTGAAGTTCTAGACGTGTTACATCTGAGATACACTGCGGGTTTATGTGGTGGTGAGTCTTAGTGAACACAGCAATGGAGTTGGTGATTCTTTACAGCTGCGGAGTGCCAGCCCCTGGCGAGTGAGAGCAGGGCAGTTCTACACTGAGTTTAGGAAGGACCATGAAGCAAAACTGAGTGCATTTTTCTGCTCAGATCTGTTTTTAGGAATCCAGAAAGCCTTGCAGCAAAGCTTTATATGAACAAGCAAAGCAAACACACAGCACTTGTGGTGTCTCTCTCGCTCTCCCTCTCTCTCTGTCTCATAATCTCAGACACACACAAGCACACATGTGCACATGCACGCATACACACATACACACACACACACACGCACACACACACAAACAAACACGTGGACATGCACACACACACACCCACACACAGTCCCACACATTCACACACACACACACAAACAAACAAACACACGTGTGCATACATGTGCACACACACACACACACACACACACACACACACACACACACATACAAAAACATTTTTTGTTTAGTCTGCCATCAGATTTAATTGGTTCTGACTGCCTCTTATCACAGTCCTTTGCACAATGGTATCTGTCGCAGTGGTGTCCAGAGTCGGTGAATCACACTCAAGCTGTTCTCTCCTCACTTCCATCATGATCACCACCACCACCATCATTATAATCATCATCATCCATATGTCCTGTCTTTGGCTGTCCTGTCGAATCACAGGGGAAAAAAACACTAGCAGCATATACATATGCCAAAACTGTCTTTGTTCTCTGTTGAGCAGCACTGACACATCTTTGAGGCAGGTTTCTTATTTTTAAACCAAGGCGAGTACTTTTTTGTTTAAATGGTTATTTAAATAATAGCCATAACAAAAGGACTTCATATAATTGTTAGGATTCATCAGCGCATGATTTGAATGCCTTTTGTGAAGAGGGAACCCGGCATTTATCATGCTAATAAGAGCTTCATTTGGAACACTGCTGACCTAAATAGACTTTTAGGATGAAGTTTATTAGCAATCATTATTCATGAATGTTCATCCCAAATCTTATAAGTTCCATTGTTATTTGCCTGTATTGTATCACAAAGGGAGATAGTCATTATTTACTGACCAAAAGACAGGCAAATTTAGAGTAAGACGCCTTACAAACCCCAAGTCCACACCCTCTATGAGGCCAGATTGTAAAAGTGACTGTCTCATTTTACTGCGGTTATGTTTCAGCGATGACAAATATCACCTTGTGCGGTGGATTTTAATGCCGTAAATCTGCACATGGTCTGCCGAGAGGAGCCATAAACCACGAGAGGCTTCACTCTCCTTGAATAACAATCACCCAAGCGGAGGAGTCTCTCAGCTGCCAGTCTGCACTGCTATAACTTTCCAAATTCACACACACACACAAACCCAGGGAAGGAGAGAGAGAAAGAGAGAAAATAAGAGAGGAGAAAAGAGAAAAAAGACAGACACAGGGAAAGAGAGAGAGGTGTAGAGATGTACATAAAATGGAGCAGGTTACTGAATATTTTTGAATACAATAATCCATTTGAATGGTGTGGCAGAGGCCTTTGCAATTCATCTGTAAATTAAAATAAGTAGTAGTCATTAACATTCTCTGGCACTGACGGAAGTTCGAAGCTGCAAAAGCTCATTTGAGTAATTTGCAGTTGTAATATGACTGAGCTGGCACTGCTGTTCTTGGCAGATGTTTTCATTAGAAGTTCTCCTTCTTATAATTATTTGTCATAACAATATGTGGAGTGAGCTTCTAATTTACTCCGAAAAGTAAATTTTAATGGCAGCAGTACTTTCCGATGTAGCACGAGGGCTGTTTACTCTAGCGGGGGCCACATCATCTTTTTTCCCGTGACACTGTCGAGATTGCGGTGGACACGTGTAAAGGAGTCTGCAGAGATCCCGGGTTGGTGTGCACGGGATAATTTCGTCACAACCTATAACACCCACAGGTGGTTTTCTATCCCCTCAGGAAAGGCAGACTTTGTGTAGGGCGCCGCTATCATTTTTTAGCTTTGGAACTCAATAGGATTTCTAATGAAGGCACCATCTGTTCGACTCAGCTCCTCATCTGTTCAGCAGCTCATGTATATCTCATCTAGCACCCACACGTCTAAAAATACTTTAGCAAAATTACTTAGTCCTCCTAGCCCCACCGCATGCAAGCTCCTTCACCACATAATTAGTACAGGACTGTATATCCATCAGGTTTTTGACGAGAGCATATTTGATGTGACAAGGAACAGTAAGCCCGTCTAAAGGCAATTTAACTGAGCAGAATAATATTGGAAATTTCTTGGAGGCGAGGGAAAAAAGAATAGGGTAATTCATTATCCACCCAAGGTGAAAAGTGTATAATATCTGCTTGATTGCACTATGGAGCCACACTGATTGGGAAAAAGAAAGCAATTACCATTTGATTTGGTGATAAATTAACTGCAGTGAGAAGTGTTTGTTCTTTACTAGCTATGCAAGTGTTATGCATTGAAGCCCTGATGTAATTCAAATCAGTCTGTCGTTATTATCCTTATTGTCCATGAAAAACATTATAAAGGAATATATACAGAGACTACACTAGACACACAATGAAAAGATATGTGTATTTTACACATAAATGTGAAAATCTATCCATCATATTTTATTAGATCACAATGACCTTCATCTGTAAGATGAAAGACAGAGACATTTATGATGGATACACTGACACTGACTAATCCTCAAGAGATTTGACTGAATTTAAAGTATGAGGAGAAATTATTACCACAAACCAAGAGCTCAGACATTCAATTGCTCCTCTGGTACAAAATGAATACCTTTATAGAACAGTTTTGCCTCCTTCACCAAACAAAAACATGTGCTTATATTCACACATATAAGGCTTTGTTTTTTAACTGCCTGTTTTTAGCACTGCCAGGCTCATCAGTGTTATTGTACATGTCTGACAACATGGAAAATATTCCTTCAGACAAACACCTGTGTTCACCTGTGTTTGTGCATCTCACTAACTGAATAAAGTGATTGATTCTGCATCCTGCATCTTTTTCTCTTGGTCTTCTCCTGGGCTTAGACACGACACTCCCTTTGCTGCCTGTACACAATAATAGCGTAGGGGCTGATCATTCAGCTGCAAGCCCCAATGCCTATGTTCATTGCTGATAGACATATGCACATAACTGTTGACATTTTGCAGGTATATGGGTGATTTAGTAACCTAGTATGATATAACAAAACTGATTGTCTTTGTGAATAGATAGGGTCTGGCCATGGTCCACTGGGAATTGTTTCCACTCATTGCCTCCTAATGGGTGTAGACCTCAGGTTAATTTTGAAACCACCGGACCGACTTTTAACAAATCAGCATTGACCACTTCCTGCTTCACCACTAATGGTGCAAGCTGATATATTAGCTTTTCCCCAAACTGTGTTGGCAGTTGGGAAACGAGGCCTTTTCTTGCTCCAGCTCCATCTCTTCAGTGTTTGTTAGTGTTGCTACTGCTGCGCCATGTCTTGGTCGGTCTGGCTCCTGCCAGGGCTCAAAACTGCCACCATTGTTGTGATGACACTTCTAACAGATGCTTTACTTCATCATCTGCTGCACTTGGTGGTTGCTGACTGGAGGCCACTTGGAATGGCCTGGCAATCCTTCATCTTAAGGGAGTTTCCAGAATACATTTGCAGTGAAAACCGAGCTGTGAGCAGTAGTCATGTGGAGCAGGGATGTATGGGATGCCAAATAAACATGTCAAATGAAGAAAAGAAGTCAAAAGGATTCTCTAAAACAGATGACCTGCAAAGAAAACGGTGTCTCGCCAAAGGGGGGATATACTGTAATTAGCAGTGCATACCAGGTCAAAAGGAATGGTGTGATCTACTTGAATGTGCCAGAGATGTGACTTTCTGTCTGAGCCTGCCATGACGGTGGGCTGTGCACCCTTGGTGTCAGCTGCTGTCTCTTGTTTACTCAGGGTGCATGCAGCAAGCACAGTGTAAGACTCAATTATGATGCAATGAGCTACATGCCATTCTGCAGACTAATTATGCAGTATGACAGGTGGGTGTTCAGCTAGACACAAAAGTAAATTGTTTGCCTTAGGTTATGTGGAGGCGAAAAAAACCCATAGACTCATCATGGACTGATAATTATTTTCTTTTATAATTGTTTGCGTGCACATCCATTGACATCAAAATGAAAACAACTTTTTAGATAATGTGCCATGGAGAGCCAACGAGAGCTCTTTTCACAAAGCTGGCTGTGTCCACATGTGGTGAACTGTTTAATGTGTTCAGTATAAAGCAAGTGCGCTCCATCTGGCTTCCCAGAACAATATTTACACCAATGTCCACAGTCTGGGGAAATAAATGTGGCATGTGAATGACAACAAACACCCAGGAGGTGCTTTTGATTCTTTGGGCCTAATAAATTATATTTACCTTAGAGTAATGTCATTCTGAAAAGTCTTCGGGCCTCACAGTTTTGCACTGCATTCACAGAACCTTCAGAAATCCTCTAAGGACTGGTTAAGCATGGGAGAGATGAAAGCTGTGGATAAATCCCAATAGTTGCCATTCAAATCAATGCTGCAGCAGCCTGCATCCACCGCGATAAGGGAGCCAGGACACTATACAGCCCTGCAGAGAACGGTGAAAATAACTCACAGCTTTGGGCCCCAATCGAAAATACATCTCCTGCCTGAGTTTTACACAGCCAGACAATCAATGCCTTACAACTTCAAAATCTGCCACCATCAAGCCACTGCCATATAGTCAAATATCGACAGGAGAGTTTTTCAAGGTGACTGGTCCAGATTTGAGACAATAAGCATCACTCTCGCACAGTGGAAGATTTATGATCCAGTTACTGCAATAATGTTAAATCCATGATATGAAATATAAGACACCATTTGAAAATGAATCAACTCATATGCTTTTATCACTTTTATGGAGAGAGTAAAAAAATATGGATAGGCTTTCTGGAGAGACAAGGTCAAAGCTCCCTCTGTTAATTTATCCAGCTCTAGCAGGAAGCTGACTATACTAAATGATAATCAAGAGGGTATAAATATTCAGGTGTCTGAAATTGGAAACATAAAGTAACAGACAATGAAGTGCATATATGATGGTGTCACACACATAATACCGCATGTCATAAATATTCACAGTGAAAATTGCTGCAGTACTTTGCATCTATTTTAAAGCTTAATAGTTTGTTGGGCAATTTCAAGGGTAGAGCATGCATGTTAATTGGCTGATGTGGCAGCTGCCGTTGTGTAGCGCATTACTGTCTCCTTGTTGTGATAAAGTAGTTTGGGTTGTTCCACTTGTCTTTGATCAACCCTGTCTAGAGCTGCCAAGAAATAGTGTCTGTTGAGAATCAGTTGTTCCTGTGCTACAGGGTCAGGTTAAGTACATTCACCACCCAGGGCGATATCAACCTAATAGCCCAAATAAAGAAGATTCTGATAAGAAAACCTGTAAATTCAGAGTGCATTTACTATAAATGGCTGTCTCTACAGCGACAAAGCATTTGCATAAAACATGCCCCTGAAGGTAAGGCATGATGGCACTACTGCCGCCAAAATTTTATGTTTGTCTATAATCTATCTATCTGACATTTTCAGAATGAATGGCAAGGAACGGCAATGGCTGTAATCCAAAAGTCAGTTTTAGGACGGTCTGGATAGCTGATGGAGGCATTAACAATGACAAATGACATCGCCAAGAAGCTTGATTTTCAAGTAGTAAAGGAAATGGGACATGAACTTTTGTGGGGATTGGTGGGTGGTGGGTGTGGGGGGGGGGGGGTTACATTCTGACAATTACAATTATATATATATATATATATTTATAATAAATAAATAAAATATAATTACACATTTTAAACATCTTCATTGTATTTGTAGATGTTGCTATTTTATGCTATGCTGGTGTTCAGTTCTGGGTAGAAAAAAGAAGCCTATCAATGTATGGCTAATTATGCATTGGTACTCTGTCTTGGTTGGTGTCCATAGCTCTCACAGTGGCAGCTTATAACAGCTCATACAGAGAGGTAGTGTCAGCAGACAGGAGTTGAACCATTTGACATATGGCTTGTATGCCAATAAACCTTTTACAGTACGGGATAGGCAGCAGTGAAGTTGTAGTCTTTATGTAACGCCGTGAAGAAGAGGGAAAGAACTGCTATATTTAATACACTTTATGACCTTATCAGTACCCTGTCACTGCACAGGATATAAATACCGCATGCAAGTCCATGTTTCATAACACAGCTCACTGAGAATGCCATTTATGTCATTTAGCCAGTTTATGATGATGACAAAGTGTATCACCTCAGGGCTGGCATCATACAGCACTGTATTACAAAACTGTCACTGACATGCCATGAAGGCTATATCAGGTAAACATATTTCAGAGCTGATCACTACATCCTACAAGATGGATGCCTGGACGCCACACTCTATATTGCAAAATATTTCCTAATACAGCTCACGGAAAGCAATAGCATTGTTTGGTGAAACTTGGTGAAATGAAAGGATATTGAGGGCAGTGACTGCTATGTTATCGCTTTGTACAGATTCGCCCCTTGTGTTATTTCGGTACCTTCTCTCAGGAAATGAAAATGGTATGCTAAATTTTGAGAAATAGCAGGTCAACTCCCACAGTCGTGCCTGACAGCATGAGAAATGTGTCAGCTGACCTTCTCATTTAGCAAACGAAAAATAGGTTGTTCCAATGGAAATGAATAACTAAATCTCTAACTCTGTGACAGCCGTCCCCGAGGGAGCCCCCCCCCCCCTCCTTGCAGCATTGGCATTTCAACCTTTTTTGAGGTGGCAGATCTATTGAATTTCAATTTTTTCCTTCCTTGGGAAAGAATAGCCCTAAGGTAGTACAAGTTCGGCATGAGCACATCCGTGAAATGCAGTGATGTCTATATCAGGGTCCGTGCCACAGCGAGGGGGGCAGAGGTGCCGTGTGCTGCCGAGCCTATTCAGCATGTTCACATTATTGGGACATGGATATTTGGGGGAAAATTTCAGCGCTTTATCTTGAAATGTCACTCTTGGTATGTTTTCCAATGAAGAAGTAGACAGGTATATGGGTTGTTTTTTCTGCTCATCTGTTTCTCTTTCTCTTTTTTGTTCTTTGTCTATGTGTGTGTGTGTGTGTGTGTGTGTGTGTGTGTGTGTGTGTGTGTGTGGGTCTGTGTGTGTGTGTGTGTGTGTGTGTGTGTGTGTGTGTGTGTGTGTGGGTGTGTGTGTGTGTGTGTGTGTGTGTGTTCATGCCATGAGTACTTGCAGCTGAAGTTTTCCTGCCTGTGACGGTGTAGTCCAGGTGAGGGCGAGTGGTGCTCTCATTACTCTTCATTAGAGATGGCTGTAGCCCTCAGTGGAGCTCTGAGCTGTGGGAGAAGGAGGCGAGCAGTGGCACCCCTCATCTGCTCCAGAGCGCTCTAACCCGGAGTCTGATAACAAGCCTATCACTGGGACTGAGGAGAGGCAGCCATGGGTCAGACCAGCCACAGCACTCCTGCCTCAGCTAACACACTATATTCTTTCATCTCTCTCTCTCTCTCTTTCTCTCTCTCTGCCTATATGGTACACTGTTCTTGTTAATGTTTTCTGTGTTTCCACACCTCTCCACTCTCTCCCTCCTGCCTCCAAGACAGATTAAGGCTACAGGTCCCTGACCCCTCCCCTCTGACTCTCATTTGACATTCCTGAGTGCTTAAGCCTCCCCTCATCTCTGGATGCTCCCTGCTCTGAGGTCATTTGTCTCAGTCAGACTGCTGGGGCCTAATCCTACACCTACTTTACAGAAAGCAGCTACCTTTGCTTTCACATCCTCAACTTACTTCTTTTGACAAAGTCCAGACTAAAAACTTTTTTTATGCCCAGTTTACATTTTTCCTCAGTTGCTTTGGTGTATCTCTCAGATCAGAATTGAAATTCTCAAAACTACTTGTTTCATTTTCACATCACTGTGTCACTTGTGCACATCAAAAAGCAGTTTGTCATTTTTTTAACAAGTTGCAAATACTTGATTGATTGATGTATACTTCTCTGTTGTTTCCTACATTATCAATTGCTTATGTCATGATGATCAAAATGTGTTATAATCTTTGTTGAATAGTCCGAACCTCCACAGCATTTATGCATTAGTTCATCGCATATGTATTTAAATGCAAAATGGTTGAACAGATTGCCATAATATATGAAGCATATTTCTATACATTTCCATTAGACTTTTTTCTAAATCTGTTCTGAATTGGTAAATTGGCCCCAGGTGAATCTTGACTTTCTTTATCAAAGAGAAATGTGTGAAACATTTCAACCAGTTTTCTGAAATAGCTCAAAGCTGTGTTTTAGTTTTTTGTTTTCTTTGTGCTATGCAGTGCTGTCTTTTTCTTTCTATATCACAGTGACAAGTTTTGTAATAGTGTAAATGTGAATCTTGTCCAGTCTCTTGCAGTCAATCTCCCACATCCAATAAGGTGTGACTTACAATTTACAATACGCAATTGTCATTAAAACTAGTTTAGCCATACTTTATATCTGCACATCCTTTCAGAGAACACTGTTATACTGACAACATGACTAAGCAATCTGACTGACCTGTCCATAAACCATGACACAAGGACTTGTCATTCTGATCGCACTGACATGTTCATTGACACAGATATTTACTTTTAAGAGATGAACTAAGGATTGTGAGCAAGAGACTGGCCCTTGCAAGTAATCCATGCTGTTTTGCTATTTGTATGAATTGTTTTGAGAAATGCAGTTACTGTTTTGCAAATGTCAAGGATGATTTGAAAAATGTACCAAAGCGACTAAGAAAAACTGTAATATGTAACGGCTAAATATCATTGGCAAATCATTCAGTAATAACACACAGATAGCGGTAAGTGCAAACTAAAAAAGCACCAGTATGATTACTCTTGACACCATAGAAAAGAAATAAACACTACATCTGCCTGGTGATTACTCATGCCTTTGTCTCAGGTGGGTGGTCTATGCTGTTGGCAATTTCTGTCTGTTACACAGGATGATGGTTCTCCTGCTATGCTCCTGAGAGCAAGGCTTGTTTCCCCTCACAGAGGTATACTGCAGGTTCCCCCAGACACCCCCGCACAGATGCTACAGTAATTAAGAGGCACGCAAACACACCCACATCAGACGTGCAGTTTTTCACAAATATGTGTGCATGCATTCTAACACCCTATTTGATAGATAGATAGATAGATAGATAGATAGATAGATAGATAGATAGACAGACAGACAGACAGACAGACAGACAGACAGACAGACAGACAGACAGACAGACAGACAGACAGACAGATGAGATAAAGAGAAAGACAGGTAGATAGATAAATAGACAGACAGGTAGATAGATAAACAGACAGACAGGTAGATAGATGGATGAGCAGATGGACAGACTGACGGTCGGATGGACAGACTGATGTACGGATGTATGAATGAGTGGATGGATTTGTAAAATCATATCATACACCTGCGGTGCACTAGGAGCTGAATCCACCAGTAAAATGTATGATGGAAAAGAGAGATCTTGGTGCGCTCAGAGCACTGGAGCGGAGAATCAGCCCATCCCGTGTGCTCTTCTGCTCCATCTCCTTGGCTGTGAGGGTCAGAGAGAATAGAAGAGGGAGCAGGGAGGAGAGTGTAGGCATAGGGGAAAAGAGGTGGTGTGTGTGTGTCTGTTTGTGTGTGGGTGTGTGTGTGTGTGTGTGTGTGTGTGTGTGTGTCTGTGTGTGGTAATGGGGATTTGGGGGGGGTGGGGGGTACATGTGAATTGTGGAGAGACCCTCTTGTCACTGATAACATCTGCCACCTGCCAGCTGTGATGGATGGCCACAGACTTTCATTACCGAACAGTAAAATATTTTAACTATAAATCTCTCATATTGTACAGGAGGAAAGCACTCAAATGCAGATAGAGCAATAAGAGGTAGTCAGCTTTTGAAAAGCTTTTCATAAAGGTCATAAAGGAGCTAGTATTATTTACAGCTGCATTCTCTCAACATTTTTTAATTAAATTTAAGACTTTTCCTGAGTACAGTCCTCTGAAATGGGTTGGGTTTTGTCTGCTGTGGACAAAAGGAACATTTTTATGTTAATGTATAAGTTTCCCTTGAAATTTTATTATATGCATTTTCTATGATACCAATGTTCATAAGATGATATAAACGCATCCATTAAGGGTTATAATGGATTCATAAAGCTTTATAATGATTGAGATTAGTATTCACAACTACTTATACGTACTCATGACTGCAGTTGTAAGGCATTATAGTACTTTATTATAAGCCTTTACAACTTGAAGTGACACAGTGCATTATAAAACTTCTGTGATAATGACTGTGATGAAGTGTTTGTATAAACTATGTATAAATAGTTGTGAATTGTAATGTCAATCATTATAAAGCTTTATGAATGCATTATAACCCTTTATGAGTGTGTTTATAGCCTCTTATGAACACTGGGTTATAGAAAGTGTTACCGCATTTCCTTGTGATGTGAAAAACCACAAACTGTGGCCATAACCTGAAATATGACCTTTGTGGACCAACCATGTTTTATAAGATTTGGAAAAATGGCCTAGACCAGCTCTTTAAATATTATGCATCTCTTTTCCAAATACTGTTGATCATGCATAACTAAATTCCATGGTCTGTCAGAGCATTGGGGAATGAATCCTTTAACACCCCAAAACTGCTTTACTCTGCCAACTGTGACACGGCAGGGGCCTACATGTAATGTTGCTCATATCACATCAGTCTTATAAATCTTCTTGGCCAAACATGACTGATCTGAGATACTGCAGACTTCCCAGTAGGTCGTACAACCAATTTTCCATCCCTCATGCTCCTGAAACACAAGTGCTCCATGTCAGGTCCTTGATGGGAAACACAACATAGACTTCATGGCCACTGTCTTAAAGTGGGGGTTATAGTAATAGAGTTTACATTTCTGTTATGAAAATTACTCCTTTTTTTGATCACACATAAAGTAAAGAAACCATCAGTTAACAGATGGCCATACAGCCTTTGGCAGACCCCAATCAGACCCCTCGAGTAACTTCTCCGAACCTTTTCTGAACTCGCCAGACTCAGAATAGACTTCTTTGCATTCCTACGAGTCAAGTCAAGGCTAGACATAGGTATTTCACTAAGCTTGCCTTAGTCATAGTGTGAAGTTTGTATTGTACCAGTGGTCCCTTGACAGTTAGGACACAGTTGTCCTTGAAGCATGGATCCTCCTTTGTGAGTTTTCATGAGTAGCATCAGATTTCAATGAAAGTCTCTTTTTCATGTTTATAATGGTGATGTTGAACCCAGTGTAATCCATTAGCTGCCCTTGATAAGCAAAGACTTATTTGTTGTTACTTGACCTTGCTGAACATGGTCTTACTAATCAATGTGACTGAACCAAACAAAAAAGCACCTGTTCTTAAAACAGATATTGTATATTACGAGCAAAAATTGCATAATTAAATAAAAAATCATGTTTTACTAACAGAAAATAACAGGAAATATGTATGCAGAGAGGATATGGAAAGAGGTGTTCATAATGGTTTACTTTAACCTGGGGATTAGTTTTGAATGAGGAAATGAAATAATCAAAGTATGTGAAGGATTGAATTAACACTTGCAAATAGTCTAATTTAAATTCGTAAAAGTGAAATAAGTTTGATGATTAATTTGAGGTTATAAAAACTGTCTGTCAATA
Organism: Coilia nasus; assembly: GCA_027475355.1. Taxonomy (NCBI): domain Eukaryota; kingdom Metazoa; phylum Chordata; class Actinopteri; order Clupeiformes; family Engraulidae; genus Coilia; species Coilia nasus. The sequence goes on from CM050221.1 coordinate 25,675,487, forward strand.
ACTGTATGCTTCTATAATTTAATTGAACAAAAAATAGACTGAGGCTGTGTTTATACGTGCGGGGTCCTCGTACAGTATATAATACAGTGGTGTTTCACAATGTAGGTTAGACCAACACACCAGCTCTTGAGCTGACCACACACCAGCAGTGCCATGTCCATGCAATACACTGTTTTTGTTTTCCTTCACAAAGCTACCAGACTCTTTCATCGTGAGTCTGTAGTTGTATGGAAGGCAATGAAAGTGTAGTAGTAATCAAACACTGGCAGCAGAGTGGAGTGCACTCGGTATGCGAATATTATGTGTGGTAGGTTCACTGCACTATGATCTGTTTTGTTTGCCTACACTTAATTGCTCCATTTCATAATGAAAATGATGTTTTACTTTTACTGACTGCCATTGCTCGTGACTTCTAAGCTATCAAAAACATTTTAATTGTGGAGTTTTTTTCTTTGAGAATTTTAACTTTGGCAAGGGTGACCCCAAAAGGATTACTGTGTAAAAGAGTCACTGGCAGCAAAACAAAACAACAACCACAAAAGAAATGGGAATTTGGTTTAATGGTGCTTATCATTTCTTAATAATGCACCATACTTGGAATGTCATTTTGGGTGTTTTCTTCAGGGACATTCCTAGATTACACATTTTTCATGACATACAAAAGCTGTTGTACTGTGTCAGTACACTTTGGCAGAAGATAATTGGGGACATTTTAAGAGAGTAACATTTGCTTTGCTTTGCAGATTAATGCTCTGTAAGCAACTCTGAAATATACACTACTCTGTCATAGGCCTAGCTTAACTAACACCTCAAGCAAATGTCATGGACAATGTAAAACACCATCATACATTTTGGACACAGATGATTTTGAGTGATATAGCTGTGCCATTTTACCATAATATTTAATGCATAATTTTACTGAGCAAATTTTAGCTGTAAGCTGTAGTGACATCTTACTCTAAGAGAATGTGCATGCATGTAGTCATAAAATCAGTAGCATGTAGCTAGCATGTAGTCATAAAATCCATAATTCATGGCATCACGCTTGAGCAACAGCATTTAAAAAGGAATAATGGTGGACTACAGCACTGCTCATGACATGCTGTTAACATGACCATGTTGAACTCCCATTGTATGCTGAAAGGATCCCACATCTTTTGTTTAGACAGGTCTCAATCTATCTCTCCAGTGATGGCTCAGCCCTGTCACTGTAAATCAGAGGGACACAAATGTACAGAGGTCAGGTCTTCTGTAATTAGGGCTAATTAAAATGTGCCACATAGACAGAGCTCTAATTTACAACTGCTCATTAACAATGACGAGACCTTGCTAATTGGACATCAAGCCCTTGTACCTTTTCACTACCCTAGTCAACAGTTAGACACAATGGCCACCCAGAGAGGGAGAGAAAGAGACGGGGGGCTGCGTTGTGCTGGCACTGTCGGAGTGATGGGGCTGATGTGTTGCATAATGGCGCCATATGCTCCCTGTCATCGCTGACAGTGGTGTGGGCACTGCTTCGCTGTCCCCTGTGAATGTCCTCAGGCATGCAGATGTGGGGCAGATGTAAAACTAGACTCCGATTGGCTGTCTCTTCCTTGAAGCACCATTCACTTTTCATTTTGGTATTTATGAGATCACAAAGCTTTCTTATGTGATTCCTCATTTGTAACTCCCTCCCAACCAGAAAACAAGCCCCCAATCTCCACGCCCATCAGCACCCCCTGAGAAAGTAAATCGTCTGGAATGACATTTCCTGTAACTTCTCTCCATCTTGTTTTGTATCTAGCCTGCTGTGATATTGCTTCTCAGTCAGTGCAGCACAAAGTAATGGTCTCTTTATCTGTCTCAAATCTTGACAAGTGCAATTAAAGCTTCCTTTTGCTGTCATCTACTAGGGCAGAATACATGCACTTTTTATCAGTCTGTTTCCCACACACTGTCTCTCTCTCTCTCTCTCTCTCTCTCTCTCTCTCTCTCTCTCTCTCTCTCTGGCACACACATTGTATATATACTGTCCTTCTGATGTTATTCAAATAAAAATGCGGCTTTAATTTTATTTACTGTGGTAATTATTTGACATAGTGCTTCAACATTACATAAAATGAATATTTTCTAAATCACTTTTTTATCTAATCTAATCTAACTTTTTTGCATTAGCATTTTCAACACTGTTTTTTTATGGTATTGACCGTGTACCAGCACTGATACTGCAAGTCAAGGTGTGAATGTGTCATGCAGGTTAATTCAAAACACTATGAAGCGATACAGAAATTACATGCCCCACAGGAAACACTACAGTAAACAGAATGCTGCTTATTTTAACTCATCTTATCTTTGTATATATCAGAGATATGGAGCTTGTGTTTGGTCAGAGAGCATCAATACATGAATGGCCGTTGTGACTTTGTATCTGGCAAGAGACATCAATGTATTATGCATGATTGGAAGCTGTTTTTAAAATTCTAATTAACAGTGCCCTCACCACCTACCAGCCCACACAGACACACTCTCCCTGTCTCTCACACACACACAGACAGATAGATAGATAGAGAGAGAGAGAGAGAGAGAGAGAGAGAGAGAGAGAGAGAGAGTGAGAGAGAGGGGGGGGTAGAAACAGAGAGAGAGAGAGCGAGAAAGAGAGGGGGGGGGCAGAGGAGAGAGAGAGAAAGAGCAAGAGAGAGAGAGAGAAAGAGCTCCCTGACGGAGAGGTATAGCCTGTGGGATGGTGTAAGAGCAGGCTGCTGTAACAGAGGCCCTGCTAGAGCACTTGTTATCTGCTGCAGAGCATGGCTCCTCTCTCTCTCTCTCTCTCTCTCTCTCTCTCTCTCTCTCTCTCTCTCTCTCTCTCTCTCTCTCTCTCTCTCTCTCTCTCTCTCTCTCTCTCTCACACACACACACACACACACACACACACACACACACACACACACACACACACACACACACACACACACACACACACACACACACACACACACACACCAGGCCAACAACTCACACAGAGCTCTGCAGCCTGAGGAGCTCAACTCCACACTTTGTACCTACAGTACAACACTTTCGTGCTCCTTACCTTTTGTGCTCCTTCTGTGTCTCTCCTCTGCTTGTTTCCCCTACCTCTCTCCTATACCCCAGTCTCCTTTTCTTCTCATCCTCTCCTCACCTCTTGCCTCCCTTCCTCTCTCCCTCCCTCCCTCCCGACCTCCTCCTCCTCTTCCTCTATATGTGTGATGCCGTGTCAGATGTTGGGGAGGATCTGGGTAACACTGCTCCCAGCAACACACCTTTGTCCCTTGGGGCTCCCCAGCCTGAGGTGCTAGGGCTCTGAGAGGGAAATTGCTTCACCTCAGACTGTTTCGCATAGAAGAGCTTGGCTTGAGATTCTGAGCAGCTGAGTTATGGTGGGAGAGAGGCCAAGGGACAGAAAGGAAAACTGTTCAGCAGGGTGTATTTTTCGTTGTTGTTGTTGTTGTTGTTTTTTGCATTTTGCATACAACTGCACATGCGTGTCTTTGCAGTTTGTACAAACTGTGTGTTCGTACACGTGAGGGTGGGGGTGCACAGCAAGCCATCTGCTCCTTGCTGGTAAGCCTCGGTGGAGTGCACACTCCTCCCTCACCTCTGCCTGCCTAGTGCCTACCTTAATCATCATCCACCCAAAAGTCATATCACATCACCCACTCACTCCGCCTCAGCCTAAACCCTTGATGCAAATTATCCCTGTGGCAATAAACCACAACAAGGTCCCCTTTAAAAACAATAGCACTGAAATGTAATGCAAAGCAATTCAATACACTCAGTTCTGTCAAAGCCATAATGCTTTGGCCGTCTACAGTATGCATGCTGCATGGAGGAGAAGAATCTATAAACACTGTATGCTCTCTTTAGACTGAAGTACTGCACTGAATGTATCTACAGTGTCCTTCTCCATGTTTGTTGATGTGTATGGAGGTTAATGGACATAGACATTGCATCTCACCATGTCCTAGTCTGTCTCAGCCTATTTAGTGAATGCTTTATTTAGTGCTGCAGTGTAATGCAGTTTCCATGTTCATGTTTAGTGCTGGTCTGCTATTACACAAGGCAAAAGTTTCTCTGTGACCTCATACGGAACGACAGAGATAAATTCACCATGTCTGACAAATTGTATTAGTCTATGTCTACAGCTGCGTGATGTAGATGTTCTAGTTGTATGTGCAGAGGTGACTATATTTTGCGGCAGCTTCCTGAAATTAGAGGTACTATGTGGCTTTTAGTTACTACCTATTGAACAACTCATGCAAATGTTCTTTAAAAAAAACTCCTCATATGGACCATGAGACCATTGATGATAATGACGGATTACATATGCCACTATATTGGTGATGTCTGCTGGTCTTTGCATCGGTCTCTGTGTTGCTGTTGATCCATTTAATTCTCCAGGGACAGGAAGTCAATCCTATTCACAAATGGCAGCTCTGAGGCCACAAGGCCCCCGGGGGAAAGATCACATTCCTGCAGGCTTCACCGCGCCCCGATTTACACTCAGCACCCAGTAGTCTCAGGAGGCACTATTGTAACTGAGCTTTCGCATGTTTTAAGTCCGACACAGAAAGGCAGGGCAGGCATGCTCAGGAAACCAAATGTGAAAGTAGTTGATTGATCAGAAAGTAGGGCAATGGATATCCAGGTATGGCAAAGTATACATATTAGCATGATTAAAAGTAGCATCTATTGGTCAGGGAAAATACTGGTGTTGATCAACTTTGTGTTGCTATGCCACCATTGACAGTGTCAATGCTGACAGTATTGACTTTAATGATTTCCCAACAAAGATCTTTTCAACAAACATAATTTGGATACTGATTCATTAAACCAAAGGCTAAATGTGCATTTGAACATGTATGCATGCTGCTGTCACAAAATATGCATATTTTTCTGTCACACAGTCACACACCAGAAAGCCTAAATGTACATAATGTATCATGGAGCCTTGCGGAAAATTGAATCCTGTCATTTTTGGGGTGGTTTGATGCCTGTAAGCATTCATCATCCCAGAGACAGGTTAAGCTAACCACCCCATTGCTGTGACAGTGCTAATGATGGTGCTGGAAGGACATCTCAATGTGTAGCTTGGGAGATGAATCTCCTATGAAGGCTGTGGGCTGTGGGTTGCGGGTTGTCTCAGGTGGGTGGCAATGGCCTCTAACTCTCTGTGTTTATTAAATATTGAATAGTCATTTGCACACAGAGATACATTTTAATGATACAGGCAGAAAAGGTCCCTTAAGTGTCATCTATTCATTTATTGGATGTAGGTGCATTTCTACTTAAGGGAGGATGAGAAGGCCTTCAATAGCCCTGAATGAGTGAGAGGGATGAAAAACGAAGCAGACAAGGTTGAATGAAATACTTGCGCATTTAGAAATCTGTTGCATTTTCTCTAAACCCTTCAATCACTGTTACCCATATATGAGCTCTGGTGTGTGTGTGTGTGTGTGTGTGCGTGCGTGCGTGCGTGCGTGCGTGCGTGCGTGCGTGCGTGCGTGCGTGCGTGCGCGTGCGTGCGTGCGTGCGTGCGTGCGTGCGTGTGTGTGCGTGCGCATGCGTGCGTGCGTGTGCACGTGTGTGCGTGTTTGCATTTTCTGAAAAAATCTTCCAATAACAGTTTTTGTGGGTAATGAAGATATAAATGAATGTTCTAAGGAGGCATTTCTTCTTCCTATATAATGTATAAAGTTATTTATAGGTCTGGCCTTACCTCCTACTGATTTGCATATGATTCATTACTTGGATTTTGGGAATATGAAAGATAGATATATAGAATATTTTTCACCTACGCATCATTTCATTCCCTTGGGATGATAAATATGACTATAAATATCTTTGCCATGGCCTGGCTACGATTAATGCATCCCAGAAAATATGAGTTTCGACAACCAATGTCATCAAATGTATGATGAATCTTTCACAATTCTTGCACAAATGAATAACATTTAATTCTGAAAAGTAACACTTTAAAGTTGCTTATTGTAAACTAATTGCAAAGTACTTTGTATGAGCTAAATTGCACTGACAGCTAAGAGAAACTAGATAACAGCATATAACAGATATAAAGCATCCTAAAAGTCTTTATTATGTTCTCTGCATGTTCATTTGAAATGTTGCATTCTCAAAGGGGTTAATATTAGAGCACACATGAGTCTTTGCACACAACTCTATGGCATAAAAAAAAACATTTTCATCAAAAGGGCAAAGAGGACGCTATGTTTACCTTACTATATTCCTCCCACACACACACACTCACACGTTCACACTCTCTCTCTCTCTCTCACTCTCTTTTACACACACACATACACGCCCACGCATATATATATATATCATGAAAGTATCAGCGTCCAGTGTGTGCACCTGTCCACTATATTTTCATTCAAACACCTTCATCTCCAAAGTGCCAAATTGTCCACTGGGACATGCTACCATTAAATATACCATAACTGAGCAATTTACGGTGCTTCAACACACAAGACCAAAGTGTGTCTTTTTCATGCTGAGATGTTTCTCATCATGACTAATTCAGTTTCAAAACCCTTGAGGTGTTAGCCAATCTTATATTTATTGTGAGAGAAATCAAATATACCACATATCCACCCTGGGCAAAAACAACTGGGCAAATGTCCGCTGACAAATAAAAAAGTAAGAACATTTTCTTCTGAGTCCTTGTCAGACTTAGAGCTAGTCAAGGTGAAGTAGAAGCAGTATGCATTCAAGGAAAAAGCCATAAACATAATGACCAGTGATGAATGTTCCCTCTTTCTGCGTAGGGGAATTTATATAATAAGGTCTGGAAAAAGGACGGGTAATGAAATATTTGAAAGTAAAAAGAACTTGCTGGCACATCCTATTAAACACCATTTTATGTATTCCAGCAACCACATCTTATTAATTGTGCCTTGGTGTTATATTATTTAACATACAGAAAGAAAAACATTTGCTTCTTAATAACAGAGTTTATTTAAGGCAATTAAGATATTATGTACTCTATCAAGTCAGACTAGCTACATATTGTTCAATATATGAAGCAGAAGAGGTCTGCCTTAACCATTAGGCTTGTGAAACAACATAAGTTAATATTACTTCTACTATTTGTCTCAATATCAGGTATTGTAAAATGAGTGCACGGTTCAATAACCCACCTTGTTTCCCTCTACATATATTTCTCATTATGGCTAATGTTTCAAAAGGCGTTATGTTACATTGTTCAGGCATATCAAACATATAATTTCTAATGTAAAAGTAGACTGTTTCTGTACCACTGAAGAGGTCATCCATGTGCAAAATGTACCGTTTGTACAGTTGGGCAGATAATTGCCTTTTTGTAGCAGAAGAGGTGGGATTTGTGCAGACAGCCACTATCTTGGAGTTATGAAGTTTCCTCATGCACTTCTACATATGATTTTTAAGTGTTATATCTCCTCCTAATAATAGGTGCTTCAGCAGGCTATCACATTGTTTCTGCCACAATTTACAGAAATAAAAGTTGACAGTCGACTCTCTTGGACATTGCCAAAGTCAGCAGAGGCATTTGACAACTTACTGCACAGAAATAAATGGCTATGCATTGTAGCATTGCACTGCAATACTCACTGTATCCAATAATACCCACAATACTACAACATGGTGCAAATATTGTTTGTATTGGTACTGCACTGTGCTTAATGTCTGTGGCTATTCCCACTCTAACAAAATCATTGTTTCTGCTCTAAATGTTAGTCATTCAGTTCATATTAAATTTGACCTTAGGTAACAAAGCTGAATTGGACAACCTAGATTAACCATTTAAAAATAAAGATTAACCAAGGAAAAGACCATAGTCAAAGATCTGGTATGCTACTCTGTCTGACTAGCAATTACTACTTGTGTTGATCAATCCTGTAAAAGTATCTTTTCAAAGCTGTAGGCTAACCTGAACTACACACCTAAGCTAATCTCTTAACATTTACAAGTCTTTTACCTAGGACTAGTCAGGGTGGTTGTTTTGTTAATCTGATTTCTATCTTCAAAGTTTAAACCAAGTATAATGTAGTAGGCCAATGCCATATTGCAATGTAGGGTGCTTGACTCATATTCTGTATTTTAATGAGAAATATTCTGTATTTCCTGAATTATTTTCATACAAGCGAAAAAGCCAGATCTGCCACTGCCCAGACCTTTTTTTAAAAAGGTACTTAAAACAACATAGAGGACAGTTACCCTACCTGCCAGGACATCTTAATGATCCTGGAATAGCAAGTGGCGTATTTTGCAGTGCTAGCAAAATGTTGTGCCAAGATAGTCTAATATCCCTGGACAAAATTAAAACAATCAGCAATCATGGTGCTGCACTCATATTGCTTTACTGCCAGTTTTGTTGGTGGTTAGGAGAACAGGTGGAAGATTTTACATTTTTCATGGCAGGTTTTCATTATACATGGTCATAATTTGTGCTCTCCTGTATGTTTACAGCCTACTGCCACTTCAGCAAATTAATGTTTCCCAAATTATATTATGCTGTTGAAAACCGTGGAAGCAGCCCCTGACTATGTGTGAGATAGTTAGCTTGTTTTGAGTGCACTGAGGTAAAAAAGTACAGTTTTTTTCAGGAGCTCAATGCTATACCTTACATGTACACAGGAAAGGTGAAACAAAACACATTGATTCACCCCTAAATTCAGATCAAATCTAAACTTAAAAATGTATGTCACTGCATAAGCATTGCCCTGCTTACAGACACACAAACAGGCTCTGTAAACCTGCAAACACAATGTAATAAATTTTGGGTTTGGATTTAGGGCTGTACTACATGTAAACATATATTGAAGCATTTTGGATCAAGGGGCCTTTTAGTGCACGAAGAGGAATTATATTGTAGTGTTGTTTTGATGTAGACACAGTATATAGCCACAGTATACATAAAAATATACTGTGGCTATATTGTGTCTGAATAATGTAAGATACATTGATAGGTCTATAAACTGTATATGGTTTATAGAACAAAGTAAAAAAGTAAGCCGTTTCCCAGTTTTTGCACTTGTTTGTCCTTTGCTAAAGTGTGTGCTTAACCCAGCAGAGAGGCAGACCAAGGATCTACTGGGACTTCATTAAATGTTGCATGTCAGATGGGTCGCTATCTGGCTCTCTGCATTGGCTCTTAATTACATCCATTTGTTTCATCTCTTGTAACGATTCTGTGCATTTTGGTTGAAAAACCAATGGTCTCTTACAAGCAACCACCATACCATTGTCTTAAATAATGCATTGTGATGTGATGGAAGGGTCAGTTAATAGGGACCAGTGCGCCATTTTGATTGAGAGCACAATATTTAAAGGCAATGGGAATGGGGACACCATGGGAGAACCAGTCAGAACAAAGGGAGCAAATGCAATGGCTGTACACAGAATACAAATGCTACTGAGACAAAAAGCACTGGTTCCATGCCAAGGGGAGGCCATTATCGAGTTTAGTCATCAGACTGGAAATAGTTGAGCTTATCTTCCCTGCGTCTCTCACCCTACAAGCAAAGCAGTTCCAACTAGCTCATGAAAGCTCCTGCAACCTAAAAAGCAAACTCTAGCTAATGATAACCTGATACACATATGTTTGGCTAGACACTCAAGTGTTCTCTTTAGAGCGTTTTTTTATTTTGTCAAAGTCAACAAATTAAGAGCATGAAAATGACTCTGATGAAATCATCAGTAAGAGTGTGATGCTGTAAAAAATAGCAATTGCTGGAAAGGCTAAGCCCCTGGCTTGATCTCATTTAGTCTCAATTAAAATGTGTTTGGCAGAGCAACAGGATGTATGCCTGTGCTTCCTTACACCTTCACACATAATGTTGGAAGGTCTCACAGATTAAGATGTTGTAATTGCAGGTGGCCAAATGAATAAGAGAGTGTATCACGGCTACCTGTGAGAAGTGTACACGGTAGGAAATGAAGAGCCTTTCTTTCACAGGTCCATTTTAGGGCAAATTCAAAGCACCAGTCTACACAGAATGGCCACCCATCCGCAGGACTAGAACAAAATGAGGTACATGCTCAGCTTTTCTCTCAACAAATTTAACTTAAATTACTTCAGTGGTTTTCCTTGTTGCTACGTCTACCGTTACTGGCCATTTGATGAATTTGATTTGTTGAACCCCACCACCTCACCCCAATGTGTGTTGTGTGTGTGTCTGTTTGTGTGTGTGTGTGTGTGTGTGTGTGTGTGTGTGTGTGCGCGTGTGTGTGTGCGTGCGCATGTGTGTGCGCCGTTGTTTTTATTTTTGGAGGACTGATGAATTCGATTTTTACACAAGCTACACCATACACTTTTGTATATGAAGACGGCCATTTAGAAATAACCCAAAAAAAAAGTTTGTTCTTATTTAAAGTATGTATTTATTTTAAATAAGATATTCTTATTTAACAGGATATGCAGAACACAGTGGAGGCACTGTATAGCTAAACATCTACTTCTGTGTTTACCAAAGCTCATTGTTACCAAATGCCTCCAAGCGTTAGGAAAAGATAAAGGCAACACCATCTTCATTAGAAGGAGCTAACCCATTGGTGAAGCACTCACCTCTGTGGGTAACAATTAGCCATGGCCTAGGGTGACACCAAACCAATGATGCAACCTCCAGCCTTGTCTACCTCATCATTGAGGCCTGTCATTCCCCTTTGTCAACACTGCTCTAATTATGCCATGCTGAACAGGATTCCATTAACATTTGTTTAGCAAACTGTATCAACAACCATAAATTCCACTGCAATAACCATTGTCACATAATTAGCTGCAATTACAAAATCCATACAACTGTGACACAGTGGAGTTAGCGAGAGAAAACATACAGCCAGCAAAATTGTGTGTGTGTGTGTGTGTGTGTGTGTGTAGCGTTCAGCTGAAAAACCACCATGCTCATCAGACAAATGCAATGTGAGTCAATGAGTACAATGCAAGACAGGGGAAACTGTCAACAACAATTATGCTTTCCATCAAGATAATGTGAACAAAGTGAGCTGCATATTGTGCTTGCTGATGAATATACCCTGTGCAAAGGCACCCAGCAGATTTAAGGACAATACTACAGCAAGATACATTCACTGAAAACAAAAACAGTAACTTTGTCTTCCAAAATTTTTCCAGCACAAAATAAAAAATGACATGAACACATGAATATCATTATTTGATGGATCTCAAAGACGTTGCTGCACCTGTTCATGACAACTGTCAAGTTAACAGACAGGAGCCTTCCCTCAAGACAGGAGCCCTCCAGAGGATCTCCTGGTAGCAAAGTAGAATAGGGCCTTAGTTGTCTCTACTACTGTTCCAGGTATAGGGCACAACCTTAGTCTTGCTAAACACTGACGCCTCATTCATTAACAGTTTATATAGCTTCATGGGTGGCTGTTAGCTTCATGGGTCGTTGTTATAGATTCATGAGTAATAGTTAGCTTCACGAGTAGCTGTTAGCTTAATGGGTAACTATTTTGGCCACATTGACAGCTGTAGTAGCTTTGTGGGCACCTTACAGCTTCACTGGTAGCTGTTATACCGTATCTGTTCTGTCCTATACTTTGACCGCAGCTGTTTGTAATTGACAATGTTGCACCATGCACGCAGCACACACAGACAGCTTGTAGGGCTACTGAGTGCACAGAATAACAAGGATATAACCATGAAAAACATCCTGATTAATGTAGATGTTGTTAAATATGTGATTTTATATAATGCAAACCCTCTTGCTGGTAACAAGTAGGTTTGGATTCAGTCAACTTTTACCTCAGGCTAATTCTATACACTCAAAGGGTTTCCCATCCCCCAACCAACATACCTCGGGCTGTATAAGAATGAATCTTTTTTTGTAGGTGCAGGGTTGTGAGCTAAAGCTTAGTCAGGAGCACCTGTGCATTATCCTTTCTGTCCTTAGTGGCACAGCACCAGGTATGACTGCAGAAACCCAAACGAACAATGTAGTTAATGTGTAAGGCATGACCATATAGATGAGTACACACACATATGTGCGCACTCTCTCTCTCTCTCTGTTTCTGTTTCCTTCTCTCTGTCTCTCTGTCTTTCTCTCTCTCTCTCTCACACACACACACTGACACACACACCCAGACACAGACAGAAACACACACACACACACACCATTCTCTTATCTTTTGTCACAGCCAGAAGCGTTCTCCTTGATGACTCCCCACCCGGCTTCTTGAGTGTCCTCTCTGATTTCTGTCCTAGTACTTCTTTTCTTGCATCTCTTGAGGATGCCCCAGTCCACCATCCCCAAACGCAGTCTTCAAACGCTGGTGATGTCAGTGGCAGTAGGAGCAGCACCAGGGTGCTCTGCGTGTGTTTACTTTACACAGGGAGCCTGAAGGATTGTGAGTCTTATTAGCAGGCGGCTATCTCTCCCTTCATTATGCATTCCTTATCATCCCATCGCCCCTGCTGAGAAGAGAGGGCTTGCAAATTGATGAGTAAGATATTATCGTTTATTGTACCATGCCTTTGCATAAGGTCCTTAATCTTATTCAGAGAATAAATAACGGTGTATGTATGCTTTGATTAGAAGAGGGGGAAAAGTTTTCCAGGACTATTGTGCCATCAGGGTTGTATATATCATTGTTTAAAATCAAACTGAATGAATGGCTTTGTTATTGTATTGAGGGCATTTACTAAGTCATTTGCAAACTAAGTGAAAATAAGTTTTGCACTTTTTTAATGTCTTTGAAAGATGGTTCATCCTGTGTTAATAGTTAGGCCTTCAGGTGAAACAATCAATTTAAGACCTATTCCAGTTGGTGTTCTGCAAGAAAATAATAAGCATTTTTAAGCAGCAATTAAATACTCTAGTTAAACTTAAAATTAATTAAACTAGTTATTGTTGTCAGGAACATCACAATATTGTGTAGGCCCAAAGAATCTGTTACACATTAAACCCAAAGCATGGACCCATGGCCTTATTGATTCAGGGAATAGCAAGTTGTGAGCTTTCCTCTGGAAGTAGCCGGTCAGGTGCCTACGTATAGTGAACAGGACCATTAAAGAATAAATCATGTCCAGAGCTCTATTCAGTGTGCTTAGCTAGCTATCCCTCATGGGGATATTCATGAAAGCTTTCTGCGGCCCTGCCACCAGGGGGGTGCCCAGTCAATTGAAAACCATTGGGGTTTTTCTGGGGGTGGGGGCAATAATTGGATCTTTTCGGGGGCCCAGCCATCTCTCCGGGCAGGCCTGGTTGCAGTATGTGACCACATGTTCTAGATGATCGAGGGATGTTCACATCTGTGCTCTGCCGCCGTCACAGGTTAGAGGCCTAATGCTTTTCTGTACAAGTGGGCGTGATTAAATTGAAAGTTGATTTGATTTACAGAAAATGACAAATGGCCTTGCTCCCTCCAACCTTGAACCAGAGGTGGCTCCTAAATCAATTTAGTAGGCACGTGTAAGCCACTTATAGAGTGTATCAAACTGGGACAGCCTTAGCAAGCCACTCCAGGAGAGACATCTGCCTAGCATGAAGTGCCACTGTGGACTTCATTTTCAGACTCTCCCATGTGTGCTCTCGGTACTGTCCTTGCCCTAATGTAGGCTTCTCCCTTGAGAGGCAAAAAATACCTGGAAAGCTGTGGTGAAAAATCACCTTGTGCTGTGTTCTCTCTCTCTCTCTCTGCAAAAACAGGAACTTGTTTTTTTTTGGTGGGAAAAAGCACATACATTAGTTTAAGTACATATTTTTCTCTGCCCATCACAGGGCTTAAAGTGATGTGCGTGTGTGATGGCTTGGGCTGTCTGATTGTGACTACCCTCTCTCTCCCTTTTCTCCTCTCCCCATCTCCTGTTCCCTGCCCCTAATGAGGATCCAGGCAAGGTCAGGCATATAATGACTGACAAAGAGCATTTCCTCTTTCTCTCTCGCCGTTTTCCCCCTTCTTCTCGTCCTCCTTTCTGCCTCCACCAACCTAAAACAAACACTGTCTGCACGCGGCGTGTTCCACAGCCATGCTTGGCCCCGCCACTCCCTTTGAGCTGTCATCCCTCCCACGCAGGCTCCCCACAACCAGCACAAGAACAAAGCCTGAGTCTGTCAAGGCAAACCTCTCCTCTGTCATTATCAATAGTTCTGACAGCATGAGGTTATTACACAGAATAACTTTGCACTCCTTACTAATGGATTTCTCTCTCTTTCTGTCTCTCTCTCTCTCCCTTTATTTCGTTTTTCTCTCTCTCTCTCTCTCTCTCTCTCTCTCTCTCTCTCCGTTGGAATACTTTGACATGGAGATAAAAAAGACATAGAGCAAAGTCAGTACAAAGTCAAGGCAAAATCCCTGCACATCCGTTTTGCTAAACCTAGGATTGTGTGTGTATGTTTTTTTCTCACCCAGTCACAGATTAAAAGGCAGAAAAAGTTTACAGAATGGGCCAACGCTAGCAAGACTTGCACAGCAGTGCACCTGGGATTCAGAAAAAATAGGCAGTAAGGTTACCATAGAAACAGACCTCTCATTACCCGTTCACAATAGCCCCTATTTAATTCTATAATTAGAGTTCATTAAAAATCTGAGGGCCATAGTATCTGGCTGATTCTGGTAGATACTTTGGAGTCGCTAACTACACACACAGACAGAAAACCAATGAACTGGTGGCCTTGGGTGGTGAGTGAAGATGCTCTGTGTCACCAGTCCTTCCCACTCCATGCCAGTGTCTGCCAATACAATTCATTAGCTGGCCAATTACTCACCAGAAAGATGCCTTTTCTTTGTGTGTTTTCACAGAGGCAGAGTGTGACCTGAAGAGATCCCCTCCACTGCAGAGCACTATTATACCTGCCCTGTGCCTCCCTCCACATCAGTCTGGAATGTAAATTGGTCTATCTCCCTTTTATGGGTGAGTCTTTTTTTCTCTCTCTCTCCTCCCCTGTTTTGGTGACAAAAAAGAGCAGCTTCTCTCTCCCCTGTCCTTCAGTGTCCATGTCTTATGCCCCATCCTGTCAGAAGGGACCCTTTCTGTTAAATCAATACTGCCTCAGCAGAGTAATGCATTAGCCGGAAGGAACAAATTAGCCAGAGTATGATTATAAGGCTCGGCTTTTATGTGCCGGATGCATTATTAAACAACAAATTGTGGGGCCTTTTTCGTCTGACGGCCAGCCTCTTTCTGAAAGTGTGTGGGCTTAATTAGGAAAGTGGAGTCTTGACCACCTGTGCCTGGAGCCAGGGTGTTCCTCATCACTGCCATTGGAGAGCTTTAATGATTTCTAGTATTTTCTTAAATACGAAGGCCTGCACACTCACCTTAATGTTCTCATTGTTTCTCTCTGTCTGTCTGTCTGTCTGTCTCTCTTTTTCTATGGCTCTCTTCCTGAGTGTGTCTGTGTGTGTTTGATGTTTGGTCATGTGATGTGGGACGTGAAGATCAGGTCGTGAAGATGTTTGTTTCTCAAGTAGTGTAGGTTACATTTCAGTCACTGAACAGCACTCTTGTGAGTTGGGGCATTAATCTATTTCACAGCCAATGAAATGGTTCTTTCTGAAGAAATTACATGATATAATGCAACAAAGAAGAAAACAGCTTGTCACGCTTGCTCCCACTCCACGGCGCGCCTTCAGTGGCATTTTTTCGCACCTTGACATTAATCATTTAATTATAGCTGAGGGTCACGTGTGGCCACAGCCAGTGAATCACGGAGCCTTTTTCCCTCTGTTCACTCCGCAGATTCATTATTCATTGCTGAAAAGGTTACATTGATTTTTTTTTGAGGCGAGGGATGGGTGCCATTTCCCTGGGTAGCACCAGAATCAATGAGTCAAATGATTTTTGACAGTGGTGGCAGAGCGGGGATGAGATGCTGGGTAATTTCAGGTGCTGGGAAATTGTTTGCATTGCAGAAGATCCAGCCATATGAGGAGTAATGGGCACACAACAAAGCCATAATGTCAGGGTCAGTTTTCATGCAGTGGGGCTGGGCTGATATGAGCATTGTGTTTATGACAGAGTTTCAGTTTGCCTCTGTCACTGACTAATGATCTTTCGCAAACTGACGATATATTGCACCCGAAAATGTCAATCATTTACACGTCTTCATGCGTGCATATACAAAATTATATACTTTCCAAATAATGTACATAGTCTCCTTGTTTCTTTATTTGTATCAAGTATATCATGTTAATGTGCCACGTGTAATAGTTAATGTAAATATACTACTTTTAGGGTTATGTTATGCAAATCTAATGAGTCTTATGGACTGTGGTTTCCACCTGCACATAATTAGTGTTGCACCTTTTTCATCTTAACAGTAGAGCAAGAAGTATTTAGTTATTAAATTGCCATTAGTTTTAATTTGAAATGTCTCCAGGGGGTTGCAGTAAATACGTCCTTTGAGGACTAGTTGAAAATAAGCAATCTTAAAAATAAGCAATCTTACAAATCACTATATTACAGTGTGTGGTTTGTCACTGTAATGAAAAGGGGTTTTGATGTCCACAACCCCTATTAATTAATACACATATTGGTCTTCACTGTAATAGGCCTAGCAGGTGTCTTTCACATCAGAGTTATTCAATATCTGAGCACCAGCCAGGTACAGTAGACATATTAGTTATTATAAGCCTTGTAAATTCTTTATAAAATATAGACTATGTCACTGATTTGTGGTTATGGAAATGTAACTTGAATATATATATTCAAGGAGCTCATTGACACACACACTCCTATCCACATCAATGGAATGGCTGTTGAACGTGTCTCCAGCTTCAAGTTCCTGGGAACTCACATCTCAGAGAACCTATCATGGACAATTAACACCTCCAGCCTGGTCAAGAAGGCTCACCAACGGCTCTTCTTCCTGAGGACACTGAGGAAGAACCACCTGTCTGCCGATATACTGGGCAACTTCTACCGCTGTGCGATTGAGAGCATCCTGACCAACTGTATCACAGTGTGGTATGGGAACTGCTCTGTCGCTGACCGGGAAGCACTACAGCGGGTGGTGAAAACCGCCCAACGCATCACAGGGACCCCACTACCTGCCATCGAGGATGTCCAGAGAAAGCGGTGCCTACGCAGGGCTCGTAGCATCCTGAAGGACCCCTCGCACCCCAATCATAGACTTTTCCAGCTCCTCCCCTCCAGAAGGCGCTTCAGGAGCCTTCGGACTAAAACCAGCAGGTTTAGGAACAGTTTCTTTCCTACAGCTGTTTCCCTGCTAAACTCTACCCCCCGATGAACCTCCATGTCCTCCCACTACGCCACTACGCAGCTCCCATGCCACGCTGTGGTGCAGCTAGTCAGGATGCTCTCACCCCACTCTCGCTACCTACCATGCCCCCCCCTCCATGCCACCACTCACACCCCCTGAACTCTACCCACCGCTGAACCTCCATGTCCCCCCTACTACACCACCACTCTCTCCCCCTACCATGACACCACTACCACTACCTCCACGCCCTGTCCCTCTTCACCTCTCCATCTCTCCCAATGTCAGTGAACTTTACCCCATCCCCACTCCACCCCATAACAAAAATGTATATTGTCAATACTGTATATCTCCTGTACATCTTACTAACTTATATATTTATAGCACAACTGTATACTTGTCCATAGCCCATTATATATATTAATAGCTCTACTGTATACTTGTTTATAGCACATCTGTTTATATCCCCCACAAAGATTAACAACAAAGTACTCCCACATGTTCATATTGCCCTACTTATTGTACATAATTCACTACTGTCTATATTGTATATACTGTACATATCGCACTTGCTGCTCTTGCACTTCTGATTAGATGCTAAACGACATTTCGTTACCTGTATTTATACATGTGTAATGACAATAAAGTTGAATCTAATCTAATCTAATCTAATATATATCAGCTGATATGCTGATATGTGGATAATCATAATGGTAATGGCTGAAATTCCTGTGTCTGGTACTAGTTTGTCACTGGATCTGTTGTCTTAGGTGGAATTGAAACAGTAATGTTGAAGATTATAAGTTCTGTAAGACACAAGGCATAATAAGCTTCTCCATAACAGTCACTTGTACCAATGGACCATGTAGCAGCTGCCACAGAGGAGTTGGTCTTGGGATCGGAGGGTAGCAGGTTCAACTCCTATACCAGTAGGAATGGGTGGGAAAGTGAATAACCAACGTTCTTCTGTGCTCTCATCCACAGCTAAGGTGCCCTTGAGCAAGGCATCTGACCTCGCTCAGCTTCAGGAGGACGGTTCCTGTACCTAATCTACTGTAAGCCTCTCTCTGGATAAATCCCTCAGCTATATTACATGTGATGTAAAATAACGAGTTCATAGCATGCACATTTTTTTGTTCAGTGTAACTGCATCTAAGCCTGGTTACTGTACCTAGCCCTGCCTGGAGAGATCAATGGCCCTTGCAAGATATTAGTGAGCCTCCACTTTTTATCAGACAGACCACACCAGTTTTAGTTAAAACCAAATCAGGAAATGGTGGTGGTAGGGGGGCACTCAGAGGTAGCACTGTTTGACAGCTCTGTTGCTGATCCGGCATGGCAGCAGGAGCCGCGCTTACAGTGCCCTGAGGAGTAATGATGATGGCGCATGATGTCCTTGGCAGCCCTGAGCTAACACATTGTGGTTAGCGGCTCGTGTGGAACAATTACTCTGTGTCATGATGTAACCCATCCTGGAGCAACAAGCGGGCCAGTGTGTGTGTGTGTGTGTGTGTGTGTGCGTGCGCGTGTGTGTGTGTGTGTGAGCGAGAGAGAGAGATAGACAGTGTGTGTGTTTGTGTATGTATGTTAGTGAGTGAGAAAGAAAGAGAGAGAGAGTGTGTGTGTGTGTGTGTGTGTGTGTGTGTGTGTGTGTGTGTGTGTGTGTGTGTGTGTGCGCGTGTGTGTGTGTGTGTGTGCGTGTGTGTGGGTGTGTGTGTTTGTGTGAGAGAGAGAGAGCAACAAGCAGGCCAGGGCTGCAGTTAATTTCGCAATGTATCACACTAGCACAGATGACTAATCAGGGTGGTAAACCAAATACCAGCCATTGCTCAGATGGATATCACAACAACAGGGGGGCTGGTGTCCATGCTGCCACCACACCTTGTACATCACTGTTATGGAGAGCCACTGAGCACGCAGAGTGGCAGTGTGCTAACAGCTGCCATAATTTTGGTGTGGCGCTTGTGTGCCTGGAAGGTCTTAATCATCGGAGCTGATCCGAAATGCAAGTGAGTTCATCACAGTGTGTGGGTGGGTGGATATGTGTGTGTGTATTTGTGTGTATGTGAGTGGGTGGATATATGTGGGTAGGTAGGTGGGTGGGTGGATATGTATGTGCGTGCACGTTTGTGTGTGTGTGTTTTATAGAAATTGAGTCAAAGCAAAGGGCATTGAGTGGCAGTGTGCTAACAGGTGCCATAAGTTTGGTGTGACACTTGTGTGCCTGGAAGGTCTTAATCATCAGAGCTGATTTGAAATGCACGTGAGTTCATCACAGTGATTGCACTCATAGGTGTAATGGAGGAAATGAATTTAAGAAGAAGAAACAAAAACAGAAAAAAACATGTCAGTCTCTGAAGATATTAAAGACAAAATGATGTCTCCGATCTGTGTTCATGTGCCCATCTGTTTCATAAGGGCTGGCTGTCGCAGGAGCCAGACAGCCAGGCAGCAGGATTACTTATGACTAGCTTGTTTACAACAACTGTGTGTGTGTGTGTGTGTGTGTGTGTGTGTGTGTGAGAGAGAGAGAGAGAGAGAGAGAGAGAGAGAGAGAGAGAGAGAGGGAGAGAAAGAGCTTTTTAGAAAAAGTGAGTCAAAGCAAAGGGCATTTAGGAGCATGCATGAGGCATTAAAGAGTCAGGGGAAAAAACGATCGCCACTGCCCTGTCCTGCTGTGCTTCCCTCACTGTCTTACTTAGGCCCTGTGCTCCTATGATTGATCACACTCTAGGTGAAGCTCTGGCAGCTTTTCAGAACCTGGCTTTTTCACAAACTGTTGGGGGGAATTGGATATTTTTTTTTACCACTGGTTGCTAGGTGCCTCAAGGCAGCATATTCTAGTGAAATTTCTGCAGTCATATAATTTCAAATTGTATTTGAGGTGGAGGCTGACAATAGATATAGAAGCCATTTGTTGTAGGCAGAAATCTGCCTGTGCCTCTGCAGTTGTAAGTGTTATGTTGAAGTAAGTTAGAATACCTAATTAAATGAAAAGCCATTTCTTCCATTACACCTGTAAAAGGGTCATTTTTTTCTGAGGCTGCTCTGAAGAACTTTTTTACACACATACACAAAACTAACTATATCACTGTAAAAGCACTCTCTTCTATTTCAGTGTCATTATATCATAATTCATTTCACAAAAATAATGTTGTTCCGCAAGAATGTGATTACTTTGACCCTTCTTGTCATCATATTTGTAGCTGTCCCTGCCAAGGGGAAAACACATTGCAGCACATTGCATCCAGTTGCCAACCATAAGCATAAATTTGCAGATGTAACACCTTACTTCGTCACCTTTTTTAAAATAATTGGAATGGAAAAAAATATAACACTCTTTTAGTCTCATTATACTGTTCATTTTGCATAGATAATAAGGCTATTTCCATCAGAAATTAGATTATTCTGACCCTTGTTAACATGCATTTAATGCATTGTTATATGCATTTCTACAAACTTACTTTTCCATTACTTCTATGTTAAACACTTCGAAATGTCTCTGTTAACATGAAATGGGCTATATAAATGAAGATTGCCTTGCCCTATTTAATTTAATTAACAGTTTCCCAGCCAATGCAAGTTATTACAGACATGAGTACGTTGAAGCATATCATGATTGTAACAGCAACACATTTTCATGATGCAGAAGTCAGATTTTTAGGTTTGCAGTCTGCATTGCAGAGTGCATTAATGATCCACTAAAATATGACAATATTGTTTTGACCCTTGCAACACCAAGGACCAACCTTGTGTATTCTTTAAGCACATGGCTCATTGCTTTTACACCTCAGGCCTATATCCTTCAATGTTGAATAACAATTTCCGCGGAACTTGACTTGCTGTCAGAACTGTTTAAACCGTTCAAGATACTAGAGGGTCGATAAGGTCCTGCCTCAGGTGCAAAGTAGGAGAGCTGTCTCAGCTGGCAAAAGAACCAGATTTCCTGACAAGTCAGAGGGCAACCTGTTCTCCAGTGATGCTGATAACACGCACACACGTGCACATGTACACACACACACACACACACACACACACATGGACACAGACACGCACACAGACACGCACACACACACACACACACACACACACACACACACACACACACACACACACACACACACACACACACACACACACACACACTTATCTTCTTAGTACAGTTTAACAGCTTCCCTGCTTTGTCTCCACTCCCATTGTTCCACAAATGTTTATCAGCTCATAGCGGAATTGATTATCTTGAACAAAGGAGACAGCAGTCAGCTTAAACCTCAACCAAAGGAGACAATAATTAAACAACTATTCATAACCCGCACAATGAGGGAGGTGCCAGTGCTTGTGCAGGAACAGGATAACTCCAAGCTCTAGGTTCTAAAGGAAACTGGTTTAGGTTATGGTTAGACCACAGTCAACTACTCACCCCAAGCAACACACAACCCTCATAGGTTGTAAGGAAATTCATAAAATAAGTATTTATTGTGACAATAAGTTAGTTGGCTCTTCTTTAAAAGGGAAAAAACATTCACTGTGTGCGATTTCTAAATCATGCAAACTATGTTGTAATTTCAGTTTGTAAAAGCATCAATATGACAAATTAATAAATATTATATATTTATATAAAGTATTTAAAACATATTTAAATATTATTAAAACCTTTTTGGCTCTGTTCAGTTATTACAGTTTTTGCCCATTGCTTGAAGGCTATAGACATATACTTAAACCAAAGTAACATAACTTGAAGTTGAGTTACCATGTCTTAAACACAGTGTAGCCATACCTTAAACAAAAGTGCTTTGTACTCCAGTTGCAATTCTGCAACACACTTGCTCCTTTTTGCAACACACTTGCTCATGCACCCTGCGCACTATTTCATAAAAAAAGACACTGTTCAAAAATGAAATATCGAGATACATTGGGAAAACACATCTATTCAAAATACAACACACTGGGTAACTGAACATACTCAGACACACACCTGAAAATACTTACTTTCAAAACTGAACACCAATCAGCCAGCTGCAAAAAGGCCTCAGTTGCTGTTTTTCTATGACTGCTTACAAATTAAAATGAAAACTTTCCCACAATTTTGAAACCACTCAAATACAGTTTTTATGTTTGCTTACACACTAAAATGTAAAGTTTCCCACAATTAATGAAACCTAACAGTCAAGTAAGAAAACATTGGCTCAGGTTGGCACCACTCTAAGCACATTTTCAGCTTCACACTTTTTGCAAAATACTACACACAGTGATTTGCTGAACATTAAACACACATATATGCGTTACACACATGATGATATTCTAATGTCACCTTATTTCCATTTCAAAACACTAGCGATCAATTGATGATACCTTTGCAACCAACTGGTTAAACACAATCGTCAAGTGCCAAAACACTCCAGGCTAAAATGCAAAACTCAGCAATCAGGCTTAAACACTGTAAAATAAGTAACAGGGAAGTTACCCAAATAAGAAATATAAGGCAATGTTGAAGCATGAGGAAGAAAAAGGGGGACAGTGAAGATGAAAGTGAGCTTGAAGAGGAAGAGGGGTAGCAAGAGAAAGAGGTAAATACTGTTACTGCAAGGTACATCTGGAGCATAGCATGAACAAAAAAGATGACTAAATTCATCACAAGCAAATGACATTGGTTGAGACATCCCATGAAAATGGAAAGAAATGATGCTTACTAGCTACTACTACTACTACTACTACTACTAGTACTTTTTTACTGTGTATTTTATATTGTTTACGACATACATGGTTCTTTGTAGAAATGGTTGTGTTGATTTTGTATTGCAAGTACAAATTTAAATTAGTTTTTTAAATTGAGCTGAAGCAATCGTGAAAAACTGTAAGAGTGGCTCAGTGGCGCACAGCATGAACAGTGAAGACGAATGTGTGATAACATGCAAATGACATTGGTTGACCACCTGGAAAACCCAAGGTTGAGACATGCTACCACTGGAAAGAAATGATGCTTACAGTAGCTTTTTGTCAATATTGTCTTTCACTGTGTTTACTGTGAACATGATTCTTTGTAGAAAATAACTGTGTTTCAATTTTCAATATGCAACCATGCAACAAGCCAACACTTGAGTGTACTGACCGATTTTGCATTGCAAGTACAAATTTGTATCAGTTGAAATATATTTAGTGAATGCTGTTAGTCATGTGTTGTGTTTCGTGAATGTATTCATGTCATTTATCAATATTTCTCAAAACATAAAAATCTAGATTGTCATTAGAAAAGTAAGAATGTTGCAACATGTTTACAGTAGGATTGAACCACAATACAGTTTATTGCTGTTTACTGCGAGAGATGCTTAGCGAGAGAGATGCTTACCAGATGCTTAGTGAGAGAAGACATTGCTTGTGATGTTGATGAGATCCTGTGGCCAGACCCCAACACACAGCAAGATATATATCTATATTTATATTGGTGTATTGTTACCTGGTCCCCCGGAGGGGATTGACCAGGTATTGCAATGACCCTGTCCGTGTGTGTGTGTGTGTGTGTGTGTGTGTGTGTGTGTGTGTGTGTGTGTGTGTGTGTGTGTGTGTGTGTGGTGTGTTTGTGTGTGTCCGCCTGTGTCTGTCCGCCACAATGACCCTGTCTGTCCACTTGGGGGACCAGGTTGCCGTCTCTGATTGCAGTTGTTGTATTTTATTTTTTTTGCATTAAATTAATTTACTGCACTGTAAAGTAGACTACTGTAATGCACAGTATTGAGTACTTCATTTTTTGGTTGTTGTCGAAAACATGCCTTCTGCAGAACTGAATAAAAACAAAAGACTGCAGTGTTTTATATAAAGTGTGTTGCTGAGGACTGGTGGACCTGAGGACTAGTGTGTTGCTGCTGATCTGACAGTGTTTTCATAAGATGCAAGTGTGTGCAATTTTGTCATCAGAGTGACATTTTGACAAAGGATTGTTAAGTTATGATTGCAGAGTTTCAATTTGACATAGATGTGAATGGTTTATTTCCAAGTGTTGTGTCCTACGTGCTTGTGTGTAGAGTTTTGGCACATCGAGCCAAGTTTAGCAAAATGTGTTTAAGCAATGGGCAAAAACTACTATTTTGAATTGTGCAACCAAGGAAGGATACAATGTATAAAAAACGTTTAGGATGCAACTAGGACTATGTACAAGAAAAGAAATGTCAAGCATCGATAGAAAAGATTACATACAGAAAAGACTACTGTCTGTGGTACTGGAGGTGTTTATGTAATTAATAAGTAGAAAGAAAAACAACTAAATAAAAATATGCCCAACTAAAAATGCGTGCACTCAGAAAGGTCGGTATTGCAGATTAAACTCAAGTGTTATTGGTATGTACTGGATTTTTATCACAATTTATCTCTCTTTCTCTTGATGATGTTCATTAAATTAGTCAATTTCTCATATCTGATATTGAAGTGGCAGTTGTCTATAGCTTATTTAAAAAATATATATTCTATCGCGCACTGTAGGGGCTATCGAGGAATGCTCAGTGCAGTAGGGAAAGGTAAGGGGGTATCTAAACATCATGTGGGTTACATATACACACATATGTATCTAACACATTCACATGCTCAACTGAGATTAAAGAAGTTCACTCATATGCTTTTGCAGTAATACTCTTGATATGTATGCACTGAATGGCGTCATATGGTGAGGAAGAATGCAGAGGACATTCACAACTCCTTTAAAAATACTAGCATGTCATTGCATATATTAGCTACATGGCTGCATTTACAATTAAATAGTAGATGGAAAAACTCTACCTGTCTGATAACAAAAAGATTACAAAACACTCTTTAATGGTCAAAAGGTGGGCTTGAACAGATGCATCAAAATATTTGTCGATACTTTGTTTGATGCTTATGTATTTCAAGCCCCAAACAGCCCTCAGACTACAGTATTGCTGCGGTTTACAAGACATTCACAATGTGGAATAATTTGGTCATTAGTGGCAGATTTTCCAAAAATATGTGATGTACTATGACTGGTACATAACAAGATCTTAGTTACACCAGTCAATAAATTTATCCATATGTTAAAACCAATTCATCAAAGACTTACCAAAAAATAATGTAAAATTTGTTTGTTATTGACTACAGCAGAAAATGCTCTTGACTTCTAATAAAAATATATAGTTTTATTTTAAGGGTGTATATTCTATTGCATTGCCATCAGAATGCAGTGGCTAATAATAAAAAGATGTGAACAGGAAAAGGAGAGCAGCAATAAACCTGACCCAGGCTCAAAAGCAGCTCCGTTCATCCGGTTCATGAGTCAACCTCAGCTTTGTGGCATTCAAGTGGCCTTGGCTCACAACACATCTGTGTAGGGATTCTGCCCAATGCTCCAACAAGTCTCTGGAGTGAGACAGCAATAACTGGGTTTGAATCCCCCAATACATCTGGAGTCCTGTGGGATCAGAAGCCCATCAGTCTGGGCAGCACCTGCGGAGGACACATCCACTGCTCGTGTCCAACACTGCTTCAGGCTCCAGCACAGCTTTTTAGAGAAATTGGTGAGCTCACAGCCCCGATCAGCCAACTGCTCTGGGGTCAGCTACAGGCCTGGCTCCAGCTACAGCTGTATCCATTTAATACAAACTCCCTGTTGTTACATGAGGTTCAGTGATGCAGCTTTCTTTTACTCAGTGCAACCTAATATAGTCACTCTATTCAATTGTGTAGCTATGTAAAGCATTAATTTTAGTTTAGTGTATTTGTTACATTATTTCTTACTGTAAATATCTGAGTTTTAGCTTTAGATTTCCAAGAGACAGTAAAGCAATGTTCAGTTCAATTCAGCTGAGTGGATTGGTTACCTTGAAACATCATTAAATACCAAGCATTATTTGCAAACATAAGTTGTTGATGCTGATATTGTGTGGATTGACTTACAATCCAACTTAAAATCCAGTTTGTTTTCATAGAGGTTGCAAACATGTTATTCTTTCTTTTATCATCCCTCTTTTTGTTTTCAAAGCCACAGTGCATCTGAGATGATTGAAAATCTTACATTTCAACAGAGAGCATTGAAAATGCATGGGTTATTGAGCATACAGTTGTTGAGCATACAGACTGCTGTTATTGACCTAAAGCATTTGACCCTTCTTCACGTGTAACTACAGATGAGATTTACCCAAATACCCTTAGCAAACAAAGACAAAGGTAAAAACTCACCCACAATGCATAGCACTATCCATGATACTAGCACAATGTGGCCATGTGCATGTGGTCATGTGTTAAGACATTCCGATGCCCTATTGGTATTCTGATGCTCAGACCAGCAGGTCAGTTTAAATTCACATTCATTATTAATAGCAAAGTTATGAGGCCAAGGAAAAGGCCCATGGACTGCCCTGAAATTTCATGCATTCTGGATCTAGAGATACAGCATATGCCTTCCAGGATCTCTATGTGTTGGTTATCACTCTCGTTCAATACTACTGAATGCAGAGATCAAAGCTTGCCTCAGGATGCAGGCTCAGTCCACACAGATGTGCTCTCAATAAGACTCCAGCCCTCAGCGCCGCAAATCAGAATGTGCAGAGTTTGCCCAAAGCTTGTGGCTGTATTTATGGTCAGCAGAGGCAGAAGGTGGGCAAACGGCCCCTCACATGATCATCTGCATCCTGCCCGGGTTTGTTTATCTCAGAAAACATGGCAGGTCACAGAAAAAAAAAAAAAAGTAAAAGGACACTTGAAGAGCACAAACTTCCACCACGGCTGAAATGTCACATCTCTGCAAAATAAAAACATAATTTAGGAATGTCCCTCATGATTTAGATCCACTCTGTATTCCTAAAGTTTCATGGAAATTGGTTGGGAGGTACAGTATTTGTGTAACCCTGCTTGCAGGCAGCGTGACAGAGAAGCAAGCCACAGAGAATAGATCATCCGTGGCAGAGGTAATAACACTTGCATTGCATCATCCTCCCAAGAACCTTTCTCCTGTTTTTGATTCTTGTGTTATGAATGCATACCTAGGCGGTGAACTTTTTCATATGCTGTATAATGAATGGGTGACACTTTACAAGAACGGTACATAAGTATACGTTTATTAAGGTTTTAACTACCGTATAAACCACAAAAAGCTAATGATTCGTAAATTCATGAATCATTAAAACCTAAACTATGCATTAATGTTTAACACATAATTAACTATAAATTACTTAAGTAATTTTTCAAGGAGTACACTAGCTGCATTGATTTTAAAAGGTTACGGTCCGGTACCAGACAAGCATACATAGTGCTTCTCCATAGACAACACATGCAGAGACACAGGGACAGCCCAAACTGTGAAGACAAAAAGGCGATGGCAATATGAATTTGGGGCACAGCATTAAGGCCACTGCCTAAGGGCACCTTTATTCCAGTAACCAGGATCAGTGATGGCCCTGTCTATCAACCCTGCAGATTCTGTGCAGAACTCTGACGTGGGTGCTAAAATCACTCGCAGAGGGAATGGGGCAGATGCAGGGCTACAAGTGGGCTTAATAAATAGCCTAAACTGCCACCGTTAAACGCAACACTTGGCTGAATGAGCAGCCTACTGTTCAGCAGGGCTCCATAGACACACTGGAATTACGTCTCATTTTTCCTTTCAGGAACGTTCCTGAGGGCAATTTCTATAAAATATAGCGTATTTGCCTTCACAGTTTCGGGTATCCCTGCAGCTCTACTAATAGGTATACCAATAGAAACTGATCCACCTGAATTTCTGGCATTAACTAAGGTCTGACATACTAGTATTCCTTAACCATGTTTTTATAGACTCAGTACGTACATTAAAGGGAATTCTCAGTGTAAAATCTGTTAGCCTGTTGCATTTCGAACTTTACTATTTTCACTGTTTTTGTCGAAAAGGCCCACAATGCTGGTGACCTTGGCATGGAGGACTTTCAACATGGAGGCGATTAGAAACTACTGCAAGGTACTACCTGAAAAACAGTCTTTTTAATAAACAATTTGTACACTTACAAAGTTCTCAATGCCTCGTTTTGAATGCCAGGGCCCTTATACTACCAAGGAAGTATGAGCTACTTTGCGATTTTTTTTATTTAAAAATACACCAAATTCCTCTTTTAATGCATAGTGTAATTTTTAATTATTCATTTTTGTTACATTTATTACATTTTTGTGGTTTGTACAGTAGCTAAAACATTAATACATGTATATTCATGTACCCATATTGTAAAGTGTTAGCCATGAATGTAATGTTGCCACAGCACAAACCCACAGCTCTGAGGAAGGCATGTTTTTCTTCCAGAAATATCATCATTACTCCTAATCTGTCCAAGATTGATGTGTTCTCTTAATATGACTTACTGCTTCAGGACTTCTCTCTCATATAACTGCTGCCCCTATAGCATATTTTCTCAAAAGATATGATGTGACTATTTGGATCAGGGAGCTTGTGTACAATGTACAAGATTTACTTTTAATTTGACAGTCTAGCTGCAGTAGACAGACCGCATATCTTCTGACGATGCAGGAGTATTATTAATCCCCTATGTCAATATAATGATTTTTTTCCTCCCTTAGACAATCATCTTGCACTCTTTTGTGCCCAACCCATACAAATGGCCTGGTGGCTGGCATTTACACAGTCACATTATGTCGACCTGTAATGTAAGAAAAGACTTACGGATCAATGTGAAGTAATTATTTTTATCAACACAATAAATCCAAATGGCATGTCACCAAGCTGGGAATAAAAGAGGTTATTAATCTGCTGTCAGTGCAATTGCCTTTTATGCATGTGTAATAAAAAAATACCCATTTATCCATTCCTTTCAGTACGAACAAGCCACATCTTATGATGGTGTCAAAAATATAGATTGCCATATTTACTTTCATTTTCAGCTTGGTGAGAATCATTTCATAGATAGCCTTTGATAGAATGTGTGCTCTTTGTGACTTGAAGCTGTATTTAATTACGCTGTTTCAGTCACAGTGTCTAATAATGCTGTGACATTATGAACCAGCTGAAAATGAACATTTTATTCATGCTAATCTGCCATGGTCTGTCTCTGAAATCTTTAAGAGACTGAATGGACTGTGATAGTGAGAGACTCCTCTCTTTGACTCACTCATGGCATTATCAGGGACCAGTGGAAACTCCCAGGCTTGTGGCTGGTTATAGAGTTATTCCATTTTTGGCTGAATATCTGCAGAAGTGCTAAAAGAATGAGTAGAATGGTCAAGGTTTTGGCCTCAGTTAAGCTATTTCAGAAGTTTAGAATGTGTGGCTTTTAATTTACATTCATGATATTATCCTCAAGCCAAGCATTTTAAAAAGGGGAGTGGTGACAAGCAGACTTTTCCCAGATAGAAGTTATCCAATTGTCCAACAAGTCTGAGGGGTTCTTAGCCACCACAGGCAAAGCACTGCCTTGTGCATGTCGTACCCCGTGTGAATTTCCTGTGACCCTGAGCATAACCCTGTTGAACCGGATCCATTATTCAGGAGGCGAGTGCTGAGTTATTAGTTAGCAGGAGCACAAGCAGGGGTACAGGGTCAGATGCTAATGCTGTGGGTAGGGAAAGCTCCTTAAGGCGGTGGTCAGATGAACAAATTTAACTCAAATCCGAAATGGATGCTGAGCAGAGAAATGCAGCTGAGTGACCGTGGAGCTTTGTGCAGTGTTCTTCCTTTTTTAAATGATGAAATAGTCTGATATTTCTGCCTTTGAATGTGATCCGTCAATATCAGTCTCATTTGTGTGAGAAATCAATAGGCTTTCAGTTGGACGCTGTCTATTCTGAGTTTGATTGCACAATAAAGGCTCCTGGGTGCTCAATCTAGATTTGCAGCTGAAATGACAGTTGCTTTCACTGGGGGTTGGGATTTTGAAAATGAAGACTGTGGCTGAAGGGTCTGATTTACTGGACAACATAAAATGATAAACTCGGAGCAAATCGAATAAGACAGCACATCCCAGTGCACAGCTGACTGCCAATGCAAGGAGACCACATGCGACTCCATCAGTAACTGCCAACAGCTGTTAAGTTTGAGTTATGATAATAACATTAGTTTCAACCCTTTAAAAGAGGACAGTGCATATACTGTGCTTGACCATCCATTTGGTGTTAAAAGATGGGAAGAAGCAAATTATCCAGTGTGACTCGTGCAGTTAGCACCTCAACGTATACAGCTCTGTACTGCGTTAAATGTTCAGCATTAGCCCCTGGGCTGTGCGTAGGAAGGCATATTAATTGTAAATAGAGGTTCTCATTAACCTCTGTTGCACCGTTGACTCCAGAATCTCCTAATTACTGCTGATTTGTGTTTCGCAGGGAGAGCAAGAGCTGGGTGGCTCAGAGGCTGGGGAAAAGGTCCAAGTCATCATTAGTTCTAAAATGTTATCCATTTTTACACTGATTGTTTGGGAAACGTTGGCGGTCTAGCCTTTACCACGAAGCGCACAGAGTTAGTGGAGTAGCTGCTATCGCTCACGAAACGAAGGCCAAGAATATCAAATTGCACAACCTCTTGGGAGGCTGTCCTGCTGCTGTGATGCTGCTGTGGTAATGGCCAATTCAATCATGCTCCACACAGATGGAGAGGCCTGGCATGTTACTCATGCTCAATCAGCAGTGTCCCGCATACCATACTAGTGTGTGCAAGTGTCATTTCATTAATGTGGCTTATGACATGAGGGACAGAGCTTCGGCCAGAATATTCTGCCAATAGGTCTTATAGTGTATTGTGTAATTTGGCAGAGGAGACAATGTGATCAAATGACATCCAAAATCAGTAATATTGACAGCCATTTGAAAGGTTACCTGCACTAAAAATGCTGCAAAATCCTTAAAATTGTTGACCTAGTCAATGTCTTCCCTCTAAGCTGTTTGGCTGAAAAGCAAACACAAACAGTACTGCATCATATGCAGTCGGTGTCGGCGCCAGACCTGTTCTTCTCCATTAGTCACGCAGATTTATAGACCCTACACTGGAGTGGAAGGTGTTGATTGGAGAACATTTTTTCAACAGCCTCTTGAGCACTCAAGCACTCATTCAAATCATGTGGGAAACTCCTGCTTCGAGAGAATTTAGCCGAATCACGCATACAGTGGCTGTGTGGTTCACAGGCACGGTTGACTCTTTATGAAAGTCTCCTTCAATTTAAGTAGAAATGTGTAGCTCCCCTGAGAGAGACCCCAGGGATATCAGCAGCCAGCCCAAACCTCCACTCTACCCTCCAATTCATTAGACGGAGTGAAGTTAAATCACTTCATGTTCCTCATTTGATCATTCCTGTTAAAGCAAGGAGGGAAGGGGGAGGGACACTTTTTCTACCCCTAAGGCATATTAATACCTGGGCCTACTCTCTCTGTTTTAAAATATCAATTTGGCTTCTATTAAGCATGGGACACAGGCAAGCGCCTCCTGCCTCCTGCAGATTAAGCAACATGAGTTGAGAAATCAAAGGCAATTACTCAGACGTGACAGGCATCACCCATTAATGAGAGCAATTTATCAACTACACACATTTACCACCCCAATATCTATCAATAGCAAACTGCTCCATGGCTCTGCATAGAAATTCATCCAAGTTTGTTGTATTTGATGAGAAATATTGATAGGCTGTCATTAAAAAAACATGTTATTTTTTTACAGTAAATCACTTTCATTTCCTTGCTTGAAAAAACAAAATGTAACGTGTCAACTACTAAATTCAGGAAACCATATTCTTCATGCTTGTCAAATCACAAAGCCTATAGAGAATATCAATACTTAACACATGAAAAAACATTGGAGAAAGACAAATGAGAAAGACTTTGAGAAAGACAATGAAATATTCAAGGTGAGA
>CM050221.1:25710000-25867500 GCA_027475355.1 Coilia nasus
ACTTAAAGGTGCCAAAGGTGCAAAAGTTGTCTGATTTGAAGCTAATACAGATCACATTCATTTGTCTGTTTGTTTATATATTTCGTAGAGATTGAAGTCAAAGACAACATATACAGAAATGGCAGTGAAATGTATGTTAATAATTAAGTATTATCACTGCTGTACAATTATGTACATGTGATAATAACAAAGAGAGAAGAACAAATACCCTATAGTCCACCTGAAACAACAGGAGAGATCTCTGAATGCGAGTCAAACATGCAGGCAAGGTGTAACGTTACTGAGAAACATAAAGTGGCATGGTCAAAATGAGAGTTATAACATGCTGCCAGAATTAAATTCCTCACCTCAACAAAACTGTGTTTTCAGGATACATAGGATACATATTTCAGCAAAATTCATTTATGATATTAAAGCGTAATCCAAATACTGTTGAATAACACCAGAACCTATGTCTATGTCACATATTATCATTTTTATGGGTATAATGTATTCTGTCCAACATATGCACATATATATTATGAAACCAAGTAGTACCAGAATATTCTGTCAAAGAAATCAATCAGAAACTAAACCTGTCCTACAATTTCAGCACAATTCTATTTATGTAGGTAACTGCAGTGTTATTAATGAAGGCTTAATACACCTCTTCCTGCATAAATGACTGTGTGACTCAAGGTGGGTGCATTTTCACCACATGTGGCTCACCACCACTAATTGTTACTACTTTGCAGGTAACACTTCCACATACAGTACTCTCTTTTATACTGTTTTATACTGTACTGTGTTTTTTTGTTTTTGAAGTTGTAAGTTGAGTTGTAAGTCATCTTAATTACCAGCATTCTTACATCCTCATTCGTTCTTGTAATGCAAAACATCCTGCAAGCTACTCGTGAGTTACAGCTCTCAGCGCTCATTTTATGCTTGGTGGAGTTCTGTGTGGCTTCTGCTGTAACTATGGTTTCTCCATGGAATGTCTGGGAACAAGCCTCCACCGAGTAATGGTTACCATGGTGAGTGAAGGTTGTCAGGGAATGGTAGTATAATCAGAGACGATTGAAGGTTCTATAAGATCTTTGGTATCATCAAACAGAGCTTGGTCATAGCTACCAATGGAAGCAAATCCTCAATGGATTTGTTCTTGTTTAGTTGGAATCATAATATGATCACACCTAAAAAAAAAAAGCCTTATTATTGGAGCTTCATCAATCTGCATGTTTTCACAAACCCCTTACTCCTATTACCATAAACAGTACAGACACGGGCCTGCGTCCCTGGGCCATGCCCATCTCTGGCATGACAAGATTACAGCAGCTGCAGGGGCTAGTGGTCCATGAAGACCGCAGCCCCTCACAGCTGAACATGAACAGCACGGCTGTCAGGCAGGCAGTAGCCTCACACACAAGGCACTGGCAGCAGTGGGCTGGCCAACATGAAAGTATGAGGTCTCTAGCTCCCAGCACATGCACAGGGAACTGCAAGAGGTATCCATGAACAGCTTAATATAAACTCCTTAGATGATGAATGAATCACATGAGCTCTAGTCTGGCCTAAGGTTATGCTGTGTAAAGCACTGCTAATATACACATCACCTGAAATATCCTTGCGTGCCTCCCTGAGATTCCAAATAAAACACAATATTTTCAAGGACAAACAAAACAGAATTTAAAAGTGGCCTTTCCAGCACATGATGTGGAGCAGAATCTAACAGCACAGAGTCTCTCCTCGGGAGGTCACCTCTGGCTTAAAACAAGGATTTGCGGATTGCAGGCTTACATTAATTTCTCTGTTAAGCAGTTTCTCTCTTAGGCACCAATAACCCATTTGAATATGCCTGAATGAAGGCACGACTGCAGCTCTGCAACGCTGGTAACGTGCTGTGCTGTCTGCAGCAAAGGCACCAGCTAATTTGGCTCATTGTTTCTCATGGAATCCATTAATAAGAGAAGAAAGACAATTAATGAGCTAGCCAAAGTGCTCAGAGAGCAGGGGGAACTGATTTACTTCAACCTCCACAAAATCTTAATTGCTTCTGGCTTGTTCAAAAACATGTTGCTCTTTCATGAAAATATACTCTATCACTCTCTCTCTCTCTCTTAGATACATACACAAATATCTGCACGCACACACTCGCGCACGCACGCAAGTGTGCGCGCACACACACACACACATACACACATATCACACACACACACACACACAAAAACTCACAAATTAATAATGTGCAGATAAATTTTCCATCCTGCTAACGCATGCACAACAGAGTATGAACATTTTTGAAATGTATCCGTGACTGAAATGGAGACGGAGAGGCTCTCATCTGAGGTGATAGACCAGCATGATGCTATCATTAGCACCTGCTGACCTGCCTGTCAGTGACTGCGTGGAGCATATGGTGATGCCCAAACACCTTCTCCATGTTCCTCCTCCCTTTAAGAACCCTCCATTTAGCCAGAGGGTAAACACGGCAATGAGCAATGAATAGAGAGCTGTAATTTTCCATTCACACAGAGAACCCATTTCTGGCAGCTTGCTTGTGTCAGTCAGCCTGTGCTTATGTGATTAAAACCAGACTAGACTAGTACTCTGTTGGCTTAGAATGCTCCCCTGAGCCATGAACTCTCTTTAGCTCTCTAAAATAGTGCATAATTCAGGAGGATGATGATGATTGCCGCATCACACTCTACAGTACCACCACTGGTCTGGCTGTGGCAGTGGACTCATCTGAAAGACTGACAGAATTAGTCTGTCTGTGGGAGGCAGAGACTCACCCTTGTTTCTCCTGTTATTCTTATGTCGTCTTTCTAAATGTGGTTGTTTTTATATAATATATTATTTATTATTATCATGTTCTACTTGACGCATTTTACAAGCTAGAGGATGTTTATAATAGACACACATTTTAGATCACCAGTATATCTCTTCACAGCTTTTAGGCACCTTCATACGAGCTGTCTCAAACCTCATAGTTGTCCATAATGCTGACACATGACAAGACACATGACGAAAACTCATTAAAAAACAGCTCCATGATTTAGGTACTTACATAATTTGGCAACTGTAGTGTGTCAGCATAACTGAACACTCTAATGCCTGCAGGACACAATGACTGTAATGGTTACTAGCAAAACATCTGTTTGAACAAGTGAATTTCAAATGGCATTTCGGCTTGTAACAAAGCTCAGGTTTGTTCCATACTCAAGTTAAATCCTGGCCATTACAAAGTATTTTATTCAGAGAGACCACAGAAGTAGTATATTTTGCATCCTAACTACATGTTATATTACGGCTATGTCAGTATGTGCCTCTCAGCCCTGGCTGCCTCGCTGCATTGTGACCCGGAGCCATGGAGATTCCATTCGACGACTGTGACCTCATTTTTTGCCACAATTTTTCTCATGATATTTCATGTAAAGCCAAAGTGAGGGGAGGGCTCACATAAAACTTTCAGTATGCGCTACAACTAATGTGTGGAGTCACCAGGCTGGTGGGCTATTAAATATGACAGGCCCCTCTGTAGCGATGCCACCCAGCGCAGTTAAATGCCATCTGGCATCACGCTGCATTAGTGATGCCACATTAGACCAGGTATGACATGAATATTTTACAAGTCCAGGCGGGAAAATTTGCTGCTCTTGCACTTCATTGCTCCAGCCAACTATTATTTCTAAAGCAAGACCTTGCAGACGATACTGTCGTCCCATGTATGACAAGCATGGCCATTCTCCCCCTCCAGCTTCTTCTAACACAGAGTCGCTCTTGACACACACACTCCACTGCCTGCTCTGCTGTGAGGGAAGAGCTGCTGTCCTTGTGACAAAGCATCATGGGAGGAATATCATGGAGAAGCAGGGAAGGCATCCAACTCACTCATCAATTTCATCACCAAAGGCGGCCATTAGAATGAGGAGTAAAACAAAGAATAGTTTCCCCCCTGCACCTCTGGCACACAGTGGCCAGTATGAGGCCAGTAAAGTGCTGCTTTTATGGGCCCACGTCTGCTGGACAGCTGCTGTCCTCCCATTAGAAGCTCCCCTCTCTGGCAGGTGCCAGTGGCCACCAGATGCAGCGGCCGTCTCCCTGAGACCCTTCCCATCATTAAGCCGTCGGCAGGGCCTGTGGACAGAGAGGGAGCGGCTGTGGCAGGAATAATCCCGCTGCTAACCTGTCCGAATGAATAATACATGGGCCTGCCAGACGGACGTTAAACAAAGCCGGAGCACACAACAACTCAGGAGATCGACTTCTCTTCATCAGACAGCGTAAGCAAAACACCTCTCTCTCTTTTTTTCTCCCTTCTGGTGTAAACAGCATCCTGTTTGGATAGAGAGCTGCTTTTTCCATTGGACGACTCTCCCTATCTGATTTGACCCGTGTAGTCTAAATGCTCACCATGTTTTCTATCTCCTTGCTTGTGCAAAGCACCTTTATGCCTGTGGGGTACGGAAGACTCCATTACGCAACCCTCAGTATTATTACAAAGACATTCTGAGCACAGCTGAGTGGTTCTAGATAGATAATGCACCCACTTCTTAGCAGCTGCTTCTTAAAATTTGTATGCTTGGGCACTGGAGATATTATATGGAATACTTTTTTGAGCACTAGGTGAATAGCACAGTAGAGATGATTCAGGGGATGAGCGGGGAAAGGGATGAAAAGCAGGGACAGGCTATTTCCTTAACCTGGCGTTGTATCAGAATTCCTGTGGTCACTTAAGCTCATATGCAGTCTAGTTTCTCCTTCTTATTAATCATGATCACAATGGCCTGTATAATGTGAATATATTTTCTCACCCCTGCATAATTACTGCTGTTTGGTTGTCTTAAAATACAGCCTAAAAAAACAGAGCCCTTTGGTCAACAAATCCAAACACAAACAAACTACTACTCTTAATCCATTGTCTATGAATGTATTAGTGTTCAGGCTCACACAAACCACTCACTACCCTGTTTAAATCCTACACAATGTCAAGATCAATTCCCCTGATGTATTCCCATATTACCAAATGAACAGAGGCATAGTCCCATTAGAATGCATTAGCCAAAAACAAGAGGAAATCCATGGTTAATAGGGGCTTTGTGACAATAGGACTCCAATGAAAGCCCAGCAATGCAGAGGATGGAAAGCAATCACACCAGAACTGCCTTGTCGTGTATGTGATTATCTTTTTGAGTGACCAATGTAAATTTAACATGGCGCTGTCCCTTTTGGGATACTGTGCTTCTGCAGTATAATATGGAGCTAGCCAAAGCCTCTTTTTTTTTTTCGGCTTGCGACTTGTTAGGCCCACAACTCAATTTCCTACGCCAGTCTGGAATTAGCAGCTGGAACTCACCACAACAGAACCTATCTTGTTTACACTTAGCAGTGGGTAGAGACACTGTAATGATGTATAAATGGCAAAAACAAATCAATCAGTTCCATCTCTTAGGATGAAAATAAAACATTTGATGTTGCTTTTATGCCTAATGCTTTTGGCAAATGAGAGCACACCTTTTGTTATGGAAATACCTTTTGTCTCACATTATCAAAGAGAAATAAACTCCCTCCAGTTACTGCCTTATGCTTCACAAAGTGCTGGTTACACTTTGAAAATTACATGCCATAAGCTGATTCTAAGTTAAATATGGTGAATTTGTATTTAAAGAAAGCAATTTCTGCTTGCTTTTTAGTTAACAAAAGAGAACAGCAAAATGAAGGTGAGCCTTGGAATGAAAGTAAAATAATTTAGGTGTAGTTGTTCATGTAGCTTTGTTGTTAGATTTAGTGTACAGAAGCTGTCATTTGCAAGAGCAGTAGCTAGTAGCTGCCAGTGGCCCCATTCTCTGGTGATCATCTATCAGACAGCTTTGATGTAGCATCCTCCTTTGACACATGCATCATAAATGTCAGTGTAGTGCTGAATGTCAGTGGGATGGATGTCTGTATGTTTTTGCACATCACACCAAAGGCAAATGGAGTCGAGGACTTTTGCCAGCCGACCAAATCAAGACACCTCTCAGTCAGCAGCAAATGGCTCTTCGAGCTTTGCATCCTCATTAGTAGTCTGTCGCACTCCAGTGGTGTTTAATTGCAGAAATATGTCAGGGTGTAATTATTGCAATCATCTTCATTTTAAAAAGCGGCTGCTTGCCTGAGCAAAGAGGCACAGTGACACAGTGATGATTCTACAGCTGTCACAACATGTTTCATTTTCCACATCTCAGATTCTACACACCGAGTCGCCATTATGTGATGAAAACCCATTTAACAAGGTTCAGGAGGTTAAACAAATTGGCCACTGGTTGATTTCACCAATTCTTTACTAAATGACATGGACTGTGTTTTTTTTCCTCTCCTTCTCTTTCTTTTTTTTTCCGGCAATGCTTGGTGCTAATGCCATGTGTATGTTCCCACTGTGGCCTGTGAAGATGGCCCAGTCATTATGGAAAAGGGTTCAATGTCAGTGTGTGTGTGGTGGTATTTGAATAGAAATGTCATTGATAAGACACTCTGCATGCATAGGCCATATTTAGTCACACACTCACAATGGCAAAGTCATGTCCAAATCTCATCAATCTTTCTCTGGAGAGTACAAACTAAGGGATTGCCTGTCTTCATTAATTCCTCTTTATCAGTAAGTGTTTTTTTTTTTTTTTTTTTTTTTGTAAAGAACAAGGAACAGCTTGTGTGCTGGTGACACAGAAGACTTACATGCATGTCACATGACCCTGACAATGATAGGCTGAAAATATTGATATATGGTAGACTATAGACTAGGGCATTTGAAAATCAAGAAAGACAGACCTGGTGGTGGACTCTACAGTGTATGTTTTCAAACCCTTCCACAATATGGCCACACACCACATGTAGGTAATTATGGATTCTGTGAGCATCTGGTTACTCTTGCCAGGCACACTTGATTAGGTTAACGGAGAAAAAAAAATCTCACAGAAACATAGGTCTTCATAAAGCAAGATGGCAACATTGACCCAGTGCCAGGACATCAAGCTTTGGGCCAGGTCCTTGCTGAAACCAGGTGTGTATTATAAACCAATGAATAATGACCCGTATATAAGGTCAAAAGAATTTCTGAAAGGTTAACGCCCAATAATTCGCTTTTTTTTTTTTTTTTAATAAATCTTTTGGGATACCTTGTGTTTCAGGCACCTAAAACCTTGTAATTTTCCTCTGCTCGACCACAAGCTTAATTTGACAGAAATAGAAAAAACAGGCAGGTGAATCTGTTGCAGAGTGTAAGTGCTGTCTGACCTCGCTATGGTGACTTGGCGCAGGACAGAAATAAACTGCAGCCGGCGAGCTTGAGTCCCCAGGATGGCGCTCCCTTATTGGGGACAGATGGGATCCATGACCTCATGGCCTGGCTTTGAAGCGATGTTGTGTGCTCGCAACAAAGCCTGCATGGCATATGTGCTTTCACATGGAAAATAAAAAATGAATACTCTGCAAACCTAGGGAATTTAAAAAAAAGAATAAACTTTTATTATGTCTACTTAAAAAATCTTAAATATATTTTCATTGAAAGTTATACTTTTCATGTTATGTTTAAACATTTAAAGTAAAAAACAAATGTTCTATTATTCTTTCTCAAGTGCCATAATAGTGTTCAAAAATGGGTGCATGTATTGATTATATCATGTCATAACAGCTAAGAACAGCTTCTTTTTGTGAAGCAGCCATCATGCATGTACTCCCTGTAATTGAATACAAATGGTAAAAGTGGATCGTCTGTCTGATAGGCTTAGTGCAAATGAGATGCCTCCTGCAAGGCATAAGCTGGCAGATAATAGATTTATCCTTCACCTTTATTCTGTTTTTGCATATACTATCTGATGGCTTTAAAGGGGATTTATTGCAGAACCAGCAGGCTACAGCACAGCATCCCTCATTACAAACGCATGCAATTAAGTTAGCTTTAAAGCCAGTTACAACACCCAGTTAGGGTCATCCTCTCAGTTTAAGTAATTTGTTGGTTTCCAAAGCGGATTTGGAACTGAAATGAACGTTATCCTTTTAATGTATCTCTCCATGTCTGTTCTCTTCCCCAATCTCCCTCTCTTTCTCTCTCTCTTTTTCTCTCATTCTCTCTCTCTCTCTCTGGATAGATTAGAATAGTCAGAGGGTTGTATAATAAAGGGGAACTCCATGGTGTTTCCACATTATTCCCAAGGTCACACTCCTCTGCAGAGCCAAGGCATGAGGGATACCAACCTCATTCCTCCAGCGAAGGTAGTCTTTTATTAGACACATGTTTAAATCGAGAAGGTGTGCAATGCTCCACACTATTCCACATCATCATCATCATCAGATAGCTCAAAAAGCACAGTGAAAGATAATACATTTCACATTCACAAACAGTCTTTTTATTAAAACCAAACAAACCAAATCTTTTAGATTTTCAGTTGACATCAAACAGTGATCAGTCAGAGAGTGAATACTTAATTCCGAAGGTATTTCATTTTTTTCTTGAAGTAATTTTCTGACTAGCTCCCAAAATGATATCTGTAGCTGTGGTTTTTCATTTGGTCAATGCTGCCTCTTTTAGTTATTTACTCCAGTGCCAACTCTATTATATCCATCAAGGCTGCTAAACAGCTCACCTTTCACCCAGCACCACATGCGTGAACTATTATGCTTAGTGTATAAAGTTAGCAGTATGCCTTCCCTCCCATCCTCCCCTGAAGTATCTCATAGTGCATAGTTTCCAGCTCCTCTGTGAGTGATTTCCTGTCTGAGTGATCCTCTAAAGCTGCACAGTGTCTCTGAAGCCGGCATTGGCCTTGAGGATGCAACAAGAGTGTCCGCAAAAGGGAGGGAGTGAGGGTGAGTGCAGAGGCATGGAAGCCTCCCTGTGATCAGAAGGAGTCTCTCAGTCCTGATTGCAAGGTCCCATAATTAAGATAAATGAACAATGCTTAGTCATCTGGATAATAGGATGTGGGAGGCCTGAGTGCTTTATCCTCTTTCAGACAGGACGGAGGTACAGTAATGGGGCATTGGCACTTTGAAAATGAATTAGCAAGTCTCACACCACATCTGATGTTCAGAGAATTGTGCCGGAAGCCATCAAAGTAATGGCATCGAGGCAACACCTTAGTCAATTGTAGTGATTACAGAGTGCTGCACTTCAGGCACGGACACAAAACACTGTGTCTTTACAAAATTGTCCTCTGATGCTGACAAATTATTTTGCGGTCACAAATAAATCACTCGGCCTGAACAGATTTGGTGTTTGGTGCCAGATTCAGTGATCCTATTGGGCAACGTGGCAGAAGTTGCTATTCTTACATTCCAACAAAATAACTCCAACAGGCTCCAATGACATGTGAAGGTTTTGAAAAACAAATCTTTGTTACCTTATTGATTTCCAGTATTCTAACATGTATTGTTGTTTCATTAAATGTCTTACTTGAATTTCCTATTGTGACATTCTTCAGAATGGCAGTTAAATTTTGCACACTTGTCAACCTATTCCAGTTTTAAACCATAGTATAGAGCCATACAGTTTTTATAGGTTTCCCCTGAAGTTCAAATGAACTGAGGCCTTGTAGAAAGGTTACAGATCAGCCATCTTGAAAAAGCCAACCCATGCCTGAATGTCTGAAAGAGCTTTAAGTGTCTTTAACCTCACCTGGGCTATGACATCTGCAAGGATAATGCTAAATACTAAGACATGCTAGCTAGGTTTTTTTTTAATGTATGGGGCAAACAACTGGGCTTTGGCCATAGTAGTCATTTACAACTGAAGAAGTAGG
Organism: Coilia nasus; assembly: GCA_027475355.1. Taxonomy (NCBI): domain Eukaryota; kingdom Metazoa; phylum Chordata; class Actinopteri; order Clupeiformes; family Engraulidae; genus Coilia; species Coilia nasus. The sequence continues at coordinate 25,719,756 of CM050221.1, forward strand.
TATAGCCCCATGGAAAACAGTTAATCAAAGTCAATTCTAGTGATCACATTGTGGAAATTATAATTACTAGTTTGCATAATATATGAGAAGTAGCCTAATATAGGTGGGATAAAGATGTTAGAGTCCTGTCTGCTCCAATTGTGCATTAATTCTGTTGCCTAAATACTGTGTGCTACTCTTGATTTCTTACACAACATACACAATTGACTTTCTAATCTTCTCTGTAAGATATGTTACAATCATATGTGTTATGTTAACTGCTGCAGATTATACTTATACAGTGTAATACCACTGTGTGTGCGTGTGTGTGTGTGTATGTGTGTGTGCACGCACACTGTTTGTTTTCAAACATCTGACATTTCTCTGCTTTTTGCATTCTCAGGAGGCTAATTATTAGTGACATGGTGGGTTTTGTCACAAACAGATGAAGCTCAGGTTGCCTTTTCAAATGTTAGACAGGCTTGTGAAAGCTCTCTCTCTCTGTCTGTCTGTCTGTCTGTCTGTCTCTCTCTCACTCTTTCTCTCTCTCTCAAGCTGTCACTGAATCACAATCACTGCCTGCAGCCAGAGTGGCACTGTCTCACCTTGCTGTAGGCAGCTCTCACCCTCACAGTTCCCCTCTCTGGTCTTGGGAGCTCAGGTGTAGAGGAGAGAGGGAGAGGGAGAGAGCCCACGTCCCTAGGCTGCAATCCCCACTCTCACAGCACTGTCTGTTTGACTGCAGAAGAGAAATGAATCACACTGTCAGCTGGCCCTGAAAACATGCGGCAACCAACCCAGCCAGCTCTTCCTGGCCTACGATCATGTGCTATCGCCTGAGTGAGCAGACACAGCTCCTCTCACGCCAAACACACACATAAACACACACACATACACACACGCGTGCGCACACACGTGTGCAAACACAGCACACACACACCACACACAGTACAACTAAATATGAAAACATAATAATAATAACAATAATAATAAACTTTACTTGTATAGCACAGCTCATACATGCAAGATGCAGCTCAAAGTGCTTTACAGTTTAGCAGGGCTGTTACAAGACAACATTTCTTGTGGTTCAGTGGTGTCGGAGCAGATAAATACAGTAGCAGACTGACTCTTGCATGAACACAGGTAGGCAGTCCTTGTAGACCCTAGTCAGCAATCTTTGTAGTCCAGTGGCGCTAGAGCTATGCAACGCTCTGTTAATGTGGGCTCTTATGTGAACATAGGTCGGCAGTCTTTGCAGACCAGTGGCACTAGACAAGGAAAGTTCATTTAGGCGCAGTCAGTTGTTGGTGTCCCCAGGGAGCAACAGGGGTGAGGAAAAACTCCCTGTTTGTTTGATTTGCGTGAATTCAGGAAGAAACCTCAGGAATCAGTGAGTAAAACTCCCTGTTTTTCTAGGAAGAAACCTCAGGCAGAACCACGTCTCCCAGGGAAGCCCATCTGCCGGGGCTGGTAACGGGAAGTCTGTGACTGTTTGAAGGGCCTTTGGTCTGGGCGGAGGAGTCTGGCTGAAGGGACTTTGGTCTGAGTAGTTAGGTATAGGCTTGGTTGAATAGGTAGGTCTTTAGTTGTCGCATGAAGATGTCGATGGATTCTGCTTCTCTGATGTGCTGTGGTAGGGCATTCCATCTCTTTGGGGCATAGTATGAGAAGGCCGATTCCCCGATCCTTTTGGATGGTGCGTCTGGGATCCTCAGGAGACCGGCATCGGCGGATCTAAGGGCTCGTGCAGGGGTATAAGAGGATAATGCGTCAGCAATATAGCATGGGGCAAGGCCATTTACAGCTTTAAATACCAGTAGTAGTACTTTGAAGTCAATTCTATGGGATACAGGTAGCCAGTGTAGTTCAGCCAGTATAGGAGTAATATGCAATAGTAACTTTGTTGATGTGTGGTTTAAGGCTTAGGTCAGAGTCAAGGATGACACCTAGGCTAGTTACCTGTTCTCTGACATATTGGTTTAGATTGCCTAGACTGGGGAGGAGAGCTTCCCGTTTGTCTTTAGGGCCAATAAGTAGTAGTTCAGTTTTGCTTTCGTTTAATTTTAGAAAGTTATTGCTCATCCAATGCGTGACAGCTGACAAACAGGAGGTTAAAGACTGTAGAGCTGTGGTCTTGTTTGGCTCAACTGAGATATAAAGTTGTGTATCATCGGCATAACTATGAAAGTCTATATTATGTTTTTTGATAATGTTGCCCAGCGGTAGCATGTGTAATGAGAAAAGGAGGGGGCCAAGACAGCTGCCTTGAGCAACACCGAAGGGTACGTCGTGATTTTTAGATATATGATCTCCTAAACTAATATAGAATTGTCTTCCGGTGATGTATGACTCAAGCCATTTTAGTACATGGCCTGAGAGGCCCACCCAAGTTTTGAGAAGATGTAGTAGTATGTTGTGATCAATTGTGTCAAAGGCGGCACTTAGGTCCAAGAGGACTAGGGCAGAGACTTTGTTTGTGGCTGTACTGAGTCTGAGGTCGTTTACTATTTTGGTTAAAGCAGTCTCTGTACTATGATTTGCTCTAAAGCCTGATTGGAATTTTTCTAGGATATCATTTTCATTAAGGAATTGGTTGAGCTGTATGAAGACAGCCTTTTCAAGTATTTTGCTTATAAATGGGAGGTTGGAGATTGGTCTATAGTTATTTAGTGTGTTATAGTCCAGATTTGTTTTTTTTAGCAATGGCTTCACTACAGCAGTTTTAAAGGCGCTTGGGAAAATACCTGTTAGAATGGAGGTGTTAATGATCTGTAATAGGGGTGTGGAGATATAGATATAGATATAGATATATTTTTCATAAGGAAAGTGGGAATAGGGTCAAGGCTGCATGTTGACCGCTTGCTATGTTTAATAAGTTTATAGAGATCGTCTTCCGTAATGGCGCTAAAAGTGTGTAGGGTCGGTGGTTCCCTACAGGGGCATCCTGTAGGTAGTTAGGGTCTCGAATGATTTCTGCTCTAATGGCTAGTATTTTGTTCGTGAAGAATTCTGCGAACTCTTCGCATTTTGGAGTGGTGGCTAGACTAAGCATATCACAGACTGGCGCAGGATTTAGTACTTTTTCAATTGTAGAGAATAATACTCGTGTGTTGTTGTGATGGTCTGTGATAATTTTTGATAAATAGTTTTTTCTTTCTGTGCGTATTGCATTGTTATAGGTAATAATATGTTCTTTAAGGATTATATGATTGACTTCCAATTTAGATTTTCTCCATGCTCGTTCTGCTGCTCTGCATTGCCTTTTTTTCTCTCTTACTGACTCATTTATCCATGGTGAGGTTTTAACTCGTGAGCTGTGTTTTGTTTTTAAAGGAGCAACTTCGTCTAAAATTTCCTTTAGGTTGCTATTAAAGCCAGCCACCATTTCATCGAGCGATTGGTGGCCATTGAGGAGGTCACGGGTGCTAATAAGTTCGGTGATTTTTTGTGCACATGTGCACACACAAACAAGTATGAACAACCAAATATAAAAACACTTGTGCTCCTACCCAAACACATGCACAAATGCGTGCACACACACACGGCTGACAGAGAATGGAAAATCTTTATTCTTGTTTTAATTACACATGAGGTGGTGTGTCATTATGTTTTCTGTTATTTCTATGTGATATGCATTTCCAGTTAAAGTGACACTATGCAGCTTTTGGTTGGTTTTCTTATGAGGCTCCCCCAAGGGGCCAGGATTAAATGTTCACTGCCAAATGTTTACTAGCTACTTAGCTATCAAGCAACATACCAAAAAGTTAAACAAACCCCTTTATAAGCAATGGCAAATACCATAGTGAAAGCACAAACATGCACAGAAAGACAAAAATCTGCTGTTCCTTACAATCACTGTTTTCTCGCTGGCTCTGTCATGACGAAACTGCATGTCTTCATGCATTGCTAGGAACTAGCCTGCCATGCCAGAGACTTGGCACTATCAGCCCACCGGTGCCAACACAGCACAAGCCAACTTGCAAGTGTGGTTTTCCCCCTCCAGACCACTGGGGTGACGGAAAGAAAGTCCATTCGCTCTGTACTGAGTCATTTAACCATCTACCGACTTATGAAGATGATTCATTAACCTTGAAAATGTTGCATAGTGTTGTTTTAAAACATTCTGTTGGTTCTACTAGTTTGCTCAGCTGCAATACAATGTTGACTACTTCTTAAAGAAAGAAAGAAAGAAAGAAAGAAAGAAAGAAAGAAAGAAAGAAAGATTTCATCTGTTATACCATATTGCAAAGTTAAACAGCCAGACATACACATGTGAAATATCTTGAAATATCTGGCAAAACGCTTTTTTCCCCTAAAGCCTTGCACCTTAGACTGGAGAAGGCTGGAAGACAGAGAAACTGTGGTTGCTGAGAGCAGAGTAGCCCAGATCTTGCCTGACATCTGCCGTGGCATCACACTAAGAGCAGGAAGAGTAGATAAGGAGTTGAGAGGGGAAAATGAGAGGAAAAGAAGGAAAGGGAAAGACAGAAGAGGAGTAAAATACAAAATAAACAAGAGTGAGAGAGATTGGAAATGACAAGAGAGTTGATGAAACCAGAGTAATAGAGGACAGGGGAAGTGAGAGGCCAAATGGGTATGGGAGTGAAAGTGTTGTAGGCACAAAGTGTGGAGGTGAGCTCCTCAGGCTGCTGAGCTCTGTGTGAGTTGTTGGCCTGATGAATGTGGTGTGTGTGTGTGTGTGTGTGTGAGAGAGAGAGAGAGAGAGAGAGAGAGAGAGAGAGAGAGAGAGAGAGAGAGAGAGAGAGAGAGAGAGGAGCCATGCTCTGCAGCAGATAACAAGTGCTCTAGCAGGGCCTCTGTTACAGCAGCCTGCTCTTACACCATCCCACGGGCTATACCTCTCTGCAGGGAGCTCTCTGTTTGTGTGTGTGTGTCTGTGTGTGTGTTTGTGTGTCTGTGTGTCACTGCATCAAAGAGGGATTTCTCCCCTATGAGTGCCAACATATCTGACTGATGCCCAAAAGTAACAGAATCTGTGCTTAGATTTCTGTGCCTGAAACACACACACACACACACACACACACACACCATTCCATTTTTAGCACAGGTAGCTTAAATGAATCAATCTTGGAGGGGAAATTTCCTTCCAATATAGTTTATCATGGAACCAATCATAGTGGAAACTCTCAATTTTGCAAATGTTCTAATTACACGTGTGGCCTTACTTCTTAAAGGGTTAAAATACATTGACATCAGTATCAATGGATTAATAACCCACAGTGCAGTACACTAGCCTATATAGCAAACCACTCTGTCGCTTCTGTGGATGTGACAGGAAGGAATAAGAACAGATGGATTTTGCACTGACTCTATTTTCAGACCTCTCTGTTATTGTTCTTTTTATTGTGCTTACTCAAGGATGTGAATGAAAATACAGTGATGCATTGATGTAGTTAGATGTCATTTCTGCTGATACCTCTAGCCACCTACACTGCATCTTAATTGAACCGTGAAACAGACTAAGCTAAAATACAGAAAAACAATTTTGATAAGTGCGACAGAAACAATATGAAACTGAAGGACCGAAACATGTTATTGACTTCATCCGTGCAGCCCCCCTGCACTGTGTCCAGGATTTGTTTTATTGTTTTTTTTTTAATAATTCTGAAAAAATAGTATTTCATTTTTGCTGCTATTAGAAGGACTCCTCTGTAGTGGGAGCCTGAACCTGTAAACAACTCAACAACTCACAATCAATATGCAACTCTTTGAAATAGGTATATGCCAGATGCCCCAAAAGGCACAACTGAAGCAAAATTATTTGTCCTGATTTTGCAGGACTGACTGATATACAGAAAACAGAACAAACCTCTGCTGACTCAGTGGAAATATGGCTGAGCAATATTTCAGTAATCAAAACAGATGGGTGTCATTGTGTGCTTTTGAGTTGGGGTGAGAGTTGAGGTTGCACGCTGGTGTTGACTTTAGAGTGGCAAACAACACTTTTGATCAATTTTCGTTTCTTTCTGTTACACTCCGCACACCAGCACCAAGGTCCACTGCCCATTTATAGTTCAGGTTTACATTGCTGGCATACCTAACAATAGGACAGTGTTTTTTTCTGCAGGGGCAAGTAATCAAATGTTAGTAGAGGAGCACATCACACTCAGAGCATTGATATTTATGACAGCATGGTAAAATTAAGGAGAAAGAATATCCTGTAGAGTTTCAGAAAAGATTCAATTTAAGCCCAGCTTTAAAAATGTAAGACTATCCCCCACTTACTTTCAACCAATAGGGAGACAACAAAGGGAAGTCTATTTTATAACTATGTAACTATGCAAATCTATTTTTTTATCTTTCCTTTTATTTAGTTTGTGTATAGGTGAATAAATGATAGCGATTCTGAGGGAATAGAAAAAAGACATTTAAAAAAATAGTGTGGTCTGTTGTGGTCTAGTGAGTGACAGGATACCATCTCTCTCTCACTAGCAAAGGACAGAAAGCTTGAGGGATATTTGACAGTATGTTATCTGTTGTGTGTGCGTGACTGTGCAGGGAGGGAGTGGACGGGTGGATGGGGAGATGAGGAGAAGAAAGTGAAGGAGCCATACAGGCAGACAGGGTGTCTGGGAAACAGACTGATGGAAAGTGAATGTGCTCTGTGCCGGCAGATGACAGCCAAAGGGAGCTTTAATTGCGGTTGTCAAGATTCAAAAGCAGATAGCGAGACGATTACATTGCAGAGCCACATACTCTGAGGCAGTATCACAGAGCAGAAATGCAAAACAAAATGGTGAGAGGTTATAGGAGCTGTCATCACAGAAAGTTTTTCTGTTGTCAGAGATGGCTGATCACGGGAAGGCTTTACTTTGTTGGGGAACAAAAAATCCCATAATTCCCTACAGACTTGTCATGACTGATATAAAACATCATGGCTGCGGCTGTGGAGGTGGGAGGGGTGAATGTACTGTATTGTGATTCTGCTATGGTAGCTCAGCTTTAATACTGGAAACACATTTCACAAGTATTGTTCTCTGTAGCCATCTCTAGACTTCCCAGCCCTGCTGCCCCACACCTGTGTGTAGAATACAGCTCACACCCTGCTGTGTGTGGTGGACCATGATCAAGATTGGCCCACTGCTTATTTAACATAGGTAATAAGTCACAAGATAGTCATTCACTCACACTGGTGGTAAGGGCGGTTGTGGTGGTTGCTGCTGGTGGTGGTGGTGGGGGGGGGGGGGGGGGGGGGGGTGCAGCAATGAATTGCGGCGGATTGACGTCCAGTTAACAGGGTCACCTAATCTTTAATGAGAGGTTGTAAATTTGGGCTCTGTCATTGTGGCACATTTTAATTAGCTGTAATTACATGAGACCTGACCCCTGTAGATCCCTGTCTGTCTGATTTACAGGGACACGGCTCCTTGATTCATCAGTGGCAGTAAGAGACAAAGACTCATGATGTCAGAGAGAGACAGCGCAGGCAGGCAGAGCATCCGTCTAAATCTGCCAGCATTGAAGATAACAGATAACCGCAGAATGCAGTCGCCGTAGGGCTGCATTCTGAGGTTGACAAAGACGGCACATCAAATATTTGCAGCTGTAATAAAGTGCAGAGTGAATCACCAGCTTGCGGTGAGCCTCACTAAGTTGCAGAGAGCTGGAGCAGTTGGAGCCCCCCACTGACTATTTCAAATGTGTGTCAGAGCACATGAGTATTAGCTGTGACTTGAATTCCAAACTGTGAGCCGTTGTCTGCATTTGGAATAGGGCATTACTGGGGCTGAATTAATTCAAAGGTTCTGGACTCCAGTACGGAAGGTGAGTGATTAGGTCTCCCTGGCCTGACTGAGACAAATGACCCGAGAGCAACGGGCCACAAGAAATGAGGCGAGACTTCAGCAGTCAGGAATGTGAAATGAGCAGTGCAGCGAAGAAGCCAGAGACCTGCAGCCTTTGCCCTGTCCAGGATGAGAGCCTGGGGTTGGGGTGAGGGAGGAGAGAGACAGAGAGAGAGTGAGAAACAGTAGAGAGCTTGTTTCAACACACACATGCAGTGAAATAGCCTCCCAAAAACTTTAAAAAGTTTCCTGATATGAATCTGATGCACAGTGTTTATTGTGCAATGGTACCTTTGAATTCATAAGGGTCCAGGTATGAAATTGCAAATGTTAACGAACAAGTGAATGAATTTGTGAAGTAAAATTTTTGATTAATAACTGAATTGGACTGTTAAGGTTTCAGCGTTTCGGAAAATACCTTGCCACTAGAATACAGAGGGGGAAAATGAGCCAAATTGCTCTTTCGTTGTACTAGGCAGCAGAATTCTATAAGTAAGATGATTTTTTGTGTTACCAGCAGGCCAGTTAAAGATCAAACAACCAATATTTAAAAACATACATAGCAAATGAGAAACTACTGAACCTTAATCATGGATTAAAAAAACACAGTTGTTGTTTTTTCTACATTTGTCATAGCCCTGTCTGGCTGTTCCTCTTGTCTGCATTCTCCATGTGTGTCGTACAGGTGCATCTAGTTCAAGTGTTACGCATTTTAGTGATCTCTTCTTTGATCTTGAAAAGAAGAACACTTTTGCTTTTGCTTATATTAGCTGTGTTGCATTGACTATGCAATTCAGCACCAAACAATAGCCCCCGACTTTAACCTACAACTCGCGGCATCTCAAATTAGAATTGGAGACACACTGCCTAGTGAGCTAAATACTGGACAGCTAGCTCCACCTGTAGTGTACTCCCTGGAGTCATCAGGAGTAAGGTTCACTTACTCTTATTTTCCAGACACATTTATCCTGACTTCACTGAGCTAGGTCCACCTATGAAAATATGTACTGTATGTTTAGTGCTTACTTTATGTTATCTGTCACCTTGCCTTCAGGATATTATTAATAACAATGCCAGCTACATGCTATTTACTAGATTACTGTATACTAATAACTACATAGTCACATCTGTAAAACTATGATTTAGTTGGCTCAAGAAATGCAATGACATTGCATATATTTATACTTGTAACATTAAGATTGCAATGTCATCTCATTTAAGCTTATGGTTTCTGGTCTCAGAATAAAGTTTGAGTTTGTAATAGCTATCTCCTGGGCTCACTCTTGCATATAGCAGCATATTGTTTCTATGTGAGGCTTAAAGTGGTCTGAAATACTCTAAAAGCTGTTAAACAACCCACTGACATCCAGGGTCTGGGGCACCGCATTACTATTCAACTGAGACCTTCACCATGATATTTTTATGACAAAAGACAGTGTGGATCCAGCCTTTATGACAAAAGACACAGTGTGGGTCCAGACTTTATTTAATAAAGACACACCTTGCCTGGCCACAACTTAACCAACTGACGTATATACACTGCTTACTCCTGACATATGGGAACTGGCAAACTGGCCTACCACAGATCACGGGTCACAGGTTAGAATCCTGTACCAGTAGGAACAATGTGGGTGGGTGAGGAAGTGAATAACCAATGCTGTCCTGCACATGCATTCAGTGCTGAACGGCCCTTGAGCAGGGCACATTGCTCCGACTACCTTATTCACTGTAAGTAGCTCTGGATAAGATCATCAGCGGAATGTAACGTATTGATGCTTACCATAGCCATAATGCAAAACATAACTGACAATCAATGGGTTCACTCAGTTAACATTTACATTTTATTTCTTTTCCCCCTTTCACTTAGTTTGACTAACAGTTGAAACACTTTTTTATTTTATATGAATAATAAAATATTTATGTATTTACAGTTATGTATAACCCTGCATATCACACCATTATTGTGTCACTAGCTTATATACTGCTTGGTAATATTAGAGGTCATTTAATAACCTAATGGAGTCATATTAATCATATCCCTCTGCAAGATTGTTTGTCCCATAAGTTCATTAAGATGTAAACAGGCAGCTTGATGTTTCCTTAAATTTAGTAACACTTTGGCCTAACCCATATTTGCAATGCAGGCTATAGATGACTGTAGCTTATTTATCCATTGTACTTGTGAATTAAAGCTGATGACATTAAATGCCCCAAGTGATGCGTCTTTATTGACCTAATTCAGGAATCCCAAATGTGCAAATCCTTCATATATTCAACACTGATAAAATATGTCAAAAGGTATGTCACCATATGCTATATAATAAAATGTGCAACACACAGTTGCGCTTATATGTGGATGGAAATGATGTCTTAGCCTATCTGAAACAAATCCAATAATATGCCAGCGCAATACTTAAAGTACTGGTGCTGAATCAGTGCTCGAGCATAAATAGCAAAGCTAAGTGGTTCCTGTGTGAGAATGTGGGGAAGGAAACCTGTATGTCTTGTGTCAGCTCTCACCTCTTTCAAAATAATAACTTCGGCAAATTGTTTCCAGACTGTGGAGTTTTATTATAAGATGCTTTGCTTGCTTGCATCTGGCCCAAGATGACTATTTATCAAATTCAGAATCAATACCTTATTTACACTATGACTATTATTTAAGACATTAAATATAGAATAGAGTACCTTTAAATTACACTGATCAATAGCGTTTAGTGCGTTTTATGTTTTGTATACAAAAAATACAAATGTATGACTATTGTGTCAAACTGGATAGAGAAATATAATGAGAGAGAGAGAGAGAGAGAGAGAGAGAGAGAGAGAGAGAGATGAGTAGAGTGCAGGAACAGACTGGGAAAAACGGGGTTTACAGTGAAAAGTGCATCTCACTAAAATATGCTTGTGTCTGTTCATTTCTGTGATTCTATTTGGAATGCCAGCATTTAAACCTGTTTTAACCTGTTTTTGACTCTATTTAGAATGCCACCTGTTTTAAACCTCAAAACTTCTTTAAAAAAACAGCCAACTTTGCATTTCATACAGATAAGAGGAATAAAAACAGATTTGAAAATAGTTTGAAAAATGGTTTTGGGTGGAATCTGAAGGCAAGGCAAGGCAAGGCAAGGCAAGTTTATTTGTATAGCGCATTTCATACACAACGGCAATTCAATGTGCTTCACAAAAATAAAAGCAAAGGACAATATATAAAGGCATAAAAGATAAAGATAAAGTAAGTGTAAAAGCATAAAAGATATAAAAGCATAAAAAAACACACACAAAATAAAAATAAATTTAGTAAAAATCAATAACAGAAAGCATCTGAAAACAGTTTGGTCTTAAGTCTAGACTTGAAACTGCCAACAGTAGGAGCATTTTTAATGTCTTCTGGAAGTCGGTTCCAGAGCTTTACAGCATAGCAGCTGAAAGCTGCTTCACCACATTTTGTTCTAACAGCAGGTTCTACCAACAAATTTTTATGAAGTGATCTCAGAGACCGAGTTGGTGCGTATAACTGAAACATATCCAATAGGTAATTGGGTCCCATCCCATTTAATGACTTAAACACAAGAAGCAATGCCTTAAAGTCAATTCTATAACTTACTGGGAGCCAGTGCAGGGACCTTAAAACTGGAGTAATGTGGTCAGATCTTTTTGTTCTTGTAAGAACCCTTGCTGCTGCATTTTGGATCAGTTGAAGCTGTTTGATGGTCTTTTTAGGAAGGCCTGTGAAAAGGCCATTACAGTAATCAACCCTACTGGAAATAAAGGCATGTACAAGTTTTTCTAGATCTTGTTTTGACATAAGACCTCTGAGTTTAGCAATGTTTTTTAGGTGATAGAATGCAGATTTAGTGATTGCTTTCATGTGACTGTTGAATGTTAGTTCACTGTCAATAAAGACACCAAGATTTTTAACAGTATCTTTTGCTTTAAGCCCCTTAGTCTCAAGAGCAGTGGTGATCCTACGTCTGTCTTCCTTTTTCCCAAATACAATTACTTCAGTTTTATCTGCGTTCAGCTGAAGAAAATTGTGTGACATCCAGTTGTTGATTTAATCGATACACCCACAGAGAGACTCAAGGGGGGTATAGTCATTGGGTGACAGAGCTAAGTAAACTTGGGTGTCGTCAGCATAACTGTGGTAATTGACTGAGTTGTTTTTGATGATTTGCCCAAGCGGAAGCATATAAAGGTAAATAGTAATGGTCCAAGGATTGACCCCTGTGGGACACCACAGGTCAAGGACATAGATGCTGAGGTACAGTTTCCAATAGCAACAAAAAAGCTCCTTTGTTGTAAGTATGATTTTATGATAACTGTACCAGTGAATCCAACCCAATGTTCCAGTCGATGTAGTAATATGCAGTGATCAACAGTGTCAAAGGCTGCACTAAGGTCCAGTAACACCAAGACTGATGATTTGCCAACATCAGAATTAAGACGTATATCATTTATGACCTTAATAAGAGCTGTTTCAGTGCTATGATTGGCACGGAAACCTGACTGAAACTTATCAAAACAGTTATTTGATGTAAGAAAGGCAGTTCATTGATTAAAAACAATTTTTTCAATTATTTTTCCAATAAATGGTAAATTGGATATGGACCTGTAGTTATTAAGCACTGAACTATCAAGGTTATTCTTTTTCAGTAAGGGTTTTACAACTGCATTTTTAAAGAGGAAGGAAATATGCCAGTCTGTAGTGATGTATTAATAATATGAAGTACATCGGCTGATATAAGATGAAGAACAGATTTGAAAAAAATTGTGGGCAAAATATCCAGTTCAGATGTGGAAGAACTGAGATTTTGTACGTTTTTTTCAAGGGTTTCATAGTCAACTAAGTCAAATGTTGGCATTAGGTTGAGGTCCCCTCTCTCTACAGCCAGTGGTTCCAGATTTTGAGCTATTTGCAATTGGGAAGCTATATTCAATTTTTTAAATCAATCAATTTTTCCTTTGAAAAAAGATGCAAAGTCATTGCATTTATTATCCGAGGAAAGCTCAGGAGGCAACTGTGATGAGGGATTTGTTAACTTCTCAACAGTAGAAAATAGCACACGGGCATTGTTGATATTCCTATTTATGATGTTAGAGAAGAAGGACTGTCTTGCTTTAGAGATTTCCAAATTGTATTTACCCAGCATCTCTTTATGAATTTGATAATGAATCTGAAGTTTAGATTTACGCCACATTCTTTCAGACTTTCTACACTCTCTCTTTAGCAGTTTAACCACTGGATTCAGTTTCCAGGGTGCTTTTTGAATGTCAGTAACTCTTTTGTTTTTTAAAGGGGCAATATTATCCATAATATGTGTCATCCTAGAATTAAAATGTATCATTAAATCGTCTGCGCAGTCTGATGGTTGACTTGGAGTATGTGAGAGTGCCTGCTCAAAAAGAAGACCTGTGCCATTATTTATGACTCCTTCTTACAGACATAGACGTGTTTTGAATGTGAGGGGACATACAAACATCAAAGAAAACACAAAAATGATCAGATATGGCCAAGTCCATAACAGTTGTAGAGACATTAAGACCCTTTGTGATAACAAGGTCAAGGGCATGGCCATGAGAGTGTGTTGGCCCCTGAACATGTTGTGTTAGGCTGAAGGTATCAATCAGTGTGAGAAATTCTTTGGCATAGGTGTTTTCTGGATTATCGATATGCAAGTTGAAATCCCCTGATATAATAACACTGTCAAACCTCAAACAAATGTTCGACAACAGTTCACCAAACTCTTCAAGAAAAACTGTTGTTGAAAGTCTTGGTGGTCTGTAGATAGTCATTATAACATACTAGAAGAACACTTAACGAGTGTACTTAAGTACTCAAAAGATGTAAAGTTGCCAAATGTTGTCTCTTTGCACTGAAAAGATGTTTTGAATATGTTTGCTATTCCACCTCCCCGTTTATTAGTTCTTGTGGCACTCATGAAGTCAAAATTTGGGGGAGCTGATTCAATAAGGGTAGTGAAACTGTTCGCTTGTTCCAGCCAGGTTTCAGTAAGAAGCATAAAATCAAGTTTGTGTGTGTAAATAAGATCATTAATTAAAAAATGACTTGTTAGAGAGTGATCTGATGTTCAGAAGAGCTAGTTTTACATTGAGCGTGGGTGCCATATCCACTGAGGCATTCTGAGGTTGTTTCAGAACTGGCAGGAAATTAGACTGATTTACCTCACTGACAGGATGAACATGAATTCTTCTTTTTCTTGTGAGCACAGGAATAGAAAATGGCCTGGGCATCCTGGGTCCCAGCTTGTTTTCAAAACTACCCTTAATGCAGGGACCCACGGCATATCAGATGGCATGACAATCATGGAGGTCATCCCCGCTGCCACTGTTTGTATGCTGCAGCTGTGATCCTGCTGCAGGTGAAAAAGGTGACATTTCACCATGTGTAGAATTTTATAGTTTTAATATTATGCTGCACTTTTTTAGGCTACCTTATATGCAGAAAGGAATTTGCTGTGCATAAGGAGATGAAGTCGCGGTCATATATATATACACTGTGCAAAAGTGTTAGGCAGGTGTGAAAAAATGCCTTCAAAAATGGAAGTGTTAATCATTTATGTTCATCAATTAACAAAATGCAGTGACTGAACAAAAGAGAAACCTAAATCAAATCAATATTTGGTGTGACCACCCTTTGCCTTTAAAAAAGCATCAATTCTTCTAGGTCTGTTGCATAGAGTTTTTGAAGGAACTTGGCTGGTAGCTGGCACCAAACATCTTGAAGAACTACCACAGATCTTCTGTGGATGTATGCTTCCTGACATATACAGCCAATTTGGTGTAACTGGTTGATACACTTGACTATAATCCTGCAAAATCCCTGACATTGTATGTACCCCTGTGTGTGTACATTTTGTGTGCACCTGCCTAACACTTGTCAAAAAACAACTTATGCCCATCTTATGCCTTAAGTCCTTTCAGCCTTATGGGTGTTTTAACATTAAACATGTGGATGGCTAAAAAGATACAGTACTGAGATTCAGAGATTTAGGCAGGTGACTTCAAACCAGCATCAGTTCACACACAGGGGTACAGCTTGGTAGTTGGCATTCGTTCGTCAATAACCTATATGTAACTTCATGCTTTATGTCCTTCTCACTTACCGCTACCTCTTCCTCCGCTGAAATTCCCCTTCCTGTCTGTCCCTCGTCATGACCAACAGCATGTTGCTTCTCAGGTTCAATTTCCACCTGGTTGTCAGTCTCGCCAGGTTATTCAGTTTATCAGTAGGTACCATACAGTCTATGGTAGGTACTCACTAAGATGGCTTACTGTTGCTGCTGGCAGTTTCACTGCAGCCAAAAACATATGTGAGCTTTTTACATTTTGATGCATCATTTTCAAATTTGCTTGGCTTTGTTTTCTTTTAACGTTTCCAATCCACCTTTCTCCTTACGTTTTCTGCTTGTCATATTCTGTTGAAACTAACGATTTACTCACTCTTCTTTGTTGGCTTTCAGGCCTGTGGAATTAATGCTTGACAAACGGACAAATTATCGTGTTATCGCCCCCTGGTGTTGTTAGTTGTTAGACTCTAAATTTTGGTTATTGAACAGGGCTGACCGACGGCCGTAGAGCGGACGGCCGTTTTGGACTTTTCCAGAAAGCACAGATTGACAGTCCGCCCCTGGTTGAGTGTGTTAGCTCGGAAGTGCTGTGGCTTGTGTGACCCATGGCTGCCACTCCACAGTCCCAGTGTTGGGCTTGTTATCAGACTCCAGGTTAGAGCACTCTGGAGCAGATGAGGGGTGCCACTGCTCGCCTCCTTCTCCCACAGCTCAGAGCTCCACTGAGGGCTACAGCCATCTCTAATGAAGAGTAATGAGAGCACCCTCACCTGGACTACACTGTCACAGGATGGAGGAGACAAGGCAAGAGACCCCCATCATGTCTATATGATGAGTCTGGAGCCACAGCAGACAAAGGCCAGTGACACAGCACCTGTTTACAGTGACAAGAAGGTCAGGCAGTCAGTTCCTATTTCCATCATTGCCATACTCTGTGGGTTAGCTTCAGTCATAGCTAGACCTGCCCAGCTTTTATTTTCACATGTAGTTTCATGCACAGGTACACATAAACACTACCACACACCTTATGTGCGCACAAACACACACACGCACACACACACACACACACACGCACGCGCACACACACACACACACACACACACACACACACGCGACAATGGCCACACATGGGCACATCGACACACACTAAAACAAATATAAACAGTTATGTGGTCACATATATGCCATCACAAAACCACCACACCTCCTTCATCACTGCACTCTATTTGTGACTAAAAGTTATTTATTGGATATATATACACTCCAAATCTAAATTCCCTCATCTAAGAATCTTCTTTCTTCTTTCAGGAGCAAACGGAAGCACAGAGTTCCCCCTGCATTCTTCGGAAGCCTGGGCTTTATTACAGATATAATTTTATTTCACAGATGTGGTCATGTCAAATATATTCTACCTTAGGGGCCCTTTTTCCCAAAGAAGGACAAATTGAAATTCAATAGATTTGCCACCTCCGAAAAAAAGGTTGAACTGAGCATGTAACAGAAAAAATGCCCAGAGGACTGTCACTCACAGGGAGAGAGCCCTGTGAGTGACACTGACCAAACACTGATCAGAGTCACATCCCGTCTGTCTAACTCTCTGTCCGACACAGGCAATCCACACCTTTTGCATGAATAATGGAGATCTAAAAATACGGTCACAGTGTGGTCTATTGCACATTCATCATATCCCTCTAAATGTATGCGGGCCAGCCACTGTGTTTTTTTATCCCTTATTATATTTATTGGGCATGGCCATCGATTTAACATACAGTAAGGTTGAGGTTTCCTCCTGCATAAAGTGGCACATAAACACAAAAGATCCTTTTGACAGTCCCATGGTGAAGGAGAAACACTGAATTCTCAGCATTTACTCCCATCAGGGACGTACTGTGGCATAAAGATGTACAGCTGTACAGCACAAAGATGCTTTAGAGCGTTCAACAAGACTAAGTCAACATCTCATTTTCTTTAGTGTGCTCTAAAATCATCCCCTTGGCAGATTAATTTATCACTTTTAACTTACAAAGGGGAGGCTGTTTTGGTATGTCTTGTCATCCTTTCTTTTCTGCTCAAAGAAGTTCTCCATTGTTGTTTTGTGTCTGCTGTTTCTGTGTATTGCACCAATCACACAAAACACTTAAATTACCCACTATAAAGAAAAACACATTATATCAAGTTTATTGACGCAGGATATATTTAGATTATTTCCCAGGATGTTGGAGGGAACTATAGTGATTTAGGAGTTGTGGATTTCCTCTTTACTGCTGCTTGCTCTGCTCTTCTTTATAGGGCTGTTAAAGTGAAATTGCCTGGTTTTTCTAAAGTACTCCCCATGACCCTTAGCGTCACAATTAAACTCGGCCCTGCTTCACTGCTTGACTCTGGCAGTCCTGGACACACAATATCAGATGCAATAAAGATGAAGGAACACTCTCTAATAAGCAAAAGTGACAGGATGGATAACACAAGGAAGAGTGGAGCCTGTCCAAATATGCTGACTTCACAAACTCTGGGTAATCCTCTCAAGGTTTCCTTGCGACTGTATTCTTCATCAAACTCTGATCTAATACATCTAACCACATCCTCTCAAAACCCCAGCCAATATAATCCACAGATAAAATGCAAGGCAGCACACATGGGATCAGCGGCATGTTCTCAGCTGGTCAGTCACACAAGGGCAGCTTTGCTGCTATGGTAGAGGTCCTACCGTTTAGAATTGTGGTTGTTATGGTGTTTCTGAGGGGAAAAAAGCAAACAAGGACGTTCATTTAGTACATGAAACCCCATATGGGGTTTTACTTCAGGTTTATCCAGAGGCAATGAGCTCCATCAACAAAAATACACACAGATGTGGCAAGAGAGTTGTAAATTCAGCCATTTTTTAAAAATGCAAACCTTCCTCTCTCCTTCCTGGCTCCACCTTTCACACCTTGCACCAAAGAGACAGAACAATAATACTAAAACATAGAAAAACAAGATAGGTAGATAATAAAATAGAATTTCAAAATATGAATGTAATGGTACCTGGCCTGTTGACTTCATACTCTATTCATGTCATTTAAGGATGGCATTCTGAAAGTAGCCTGGCTCCTTACGGCCATCCACGGTTGAGTACTACAACAAACAGAAATGAAAACATAAGAAAGTGTAGTTAGGTTGGCTACAGTTTGGCTTTGACCAACTTCTGGATGTGGGTATTGGTAGGGTTTAGTTTTTTCTTGGTCTGGCAGGATGTGTGGCGGACAGCTTGTGGCATGCCCACACTGTGATGGAACAGTTTCTCAGTGGAGTACACTGTGAAAATGCTGTTGCTCTTGGGATTCTGTTTTGTGAGGCTGCCTCACGGCAGATGGTGAGTTTGCTGTAGGTTAATTTCAACACACCCTGACACCCTAAAGCATTAGGACTATCTCGCTGTGTCAGCAGTAACACTTAAACAGGCTAAATTAACCGCAGGTTATTTGACCTTGATTTCACCATAGCCTGCTCTCTCTCTTCCTTTCTCACCGTCTTGCCTTACTTTGGCTGTAAAAGATGGTAGCAAAAATATATCATATATGTCAAGATTCTTTCATGGATCTAAGGGTAATAGATGGTTCTCCTGTTTACTGTAATAAGAAAGCAGTAACTCATATCAGAGGCGGTGATTGCTCTTTGTCCCAGTGCTCGCCTTGAGTCCCAGCCCGCCGCAGACTCTGAAAGTGTGCTGCCAGTGCAGACTGATGACCTCAACCTCCCCCTTCTGGCTGGAGATTTGAGGTTTAAAAGCACTGATTGGAGACTGTCTGGGGGGGGAGGAAGTGTCAAAAGACAGGAAAGGGATGCATCTTTGATTAGGGCCCAAAGCTGTGAGTTATTTTCATTTTCTCTGGAGGGCTGTACAGTGTCCTCTGTCTCCTATCACAGTGGATGCAGGCTGCTGCAGCATTGATTTCAATGGCAACTGCGGGGGTTTATCCATGGCTTTCATCTGTCCCTGGTCAACCTGTACTCTCAGGGGGATTTGCGTAATTATGATTTATGCGGAACAACGTCTGCTGGCTTCATCTCAAAGTTGAAGTGTTTAGACTCACAAGCAATGAAAGGGAACATTCCACTGTGGGAATTGTTTGATATTTGATTTGAATTTTTATTTGATTCAGCCCTTTCATAGTCAAAGCATTTACACAACAGACAGACTTAAATTATGTGCATGCAAAGAAAAAAACATGAAAAAATGAGTCTCCTTACATAAAACTGAAATGGAATTTCCAAACTATTTCAAGTAGTGCAGTGTTGAGAGGTGAGACCGTGTCAAGGTGAAATTCCTCAATGTGGTGTGAATGTAACACTGGTGTGTGGACCTGTGTCCAGCTAACAAGCATGAGAGTAAATCCATGTCTCCAGTCAAGAGGGATTAAGTGGTGAAGCTCTATTCTCCCAGGCTCATCATGGCAGTGTGGAAAATACACTGCATCACGTCCACCTCATCTGCAAGCACTCTCAGTATGACCTCAATATCTGGTTAAAGGTGGATCCGTTAAAATCCTTGAATAAATCTGAATCTGAAATGAGAAAGATGATGCTGTTCTATAGTACAGTCAAATTTTGGCCTAATGTGTTCCTATTGCTATACAGTTGCTATTAAGCCAGACTGTCATGGAAAACGCGCTTAGAAGTTAAAAGGCTGTAGCATCAGTTGAGTGGTGGGCTGTCCCCAGTGGTGTAGCCAAATATTGAAACGGGTGAGCACAGACAGCCAGGTGGGCAATGTCAATTGATATGTCGAGCATAAGCTGTTCGACATACTTTCATGCACCGCAAAGTTGATGGAAAGTTTTTTTTAAGTTTATTTAAACATATAACCACAAACAATGGCGGCATAGTAACATAAATTAATTGGATGTACTACCACGCAGCTGACTTGCATGCAGGTGTTGTCTCCTTTTCAAAACAATCAAGCTGATTGATTCAACATTTAAAACAGGTGTTTGCCTGAAAGGAGTGCTTCCATTTGTAGCAAGCTACTAATCGCGAGGCACCGCCGTTAGCAACTAAAACTAAACTTAGCAACCTAAACTAAACCTTAACCTGTCGGTTAACTTTAAAACCTGAAACCTGTTGGTCCCATCCTACAAGGACTGGAGAAACGTGGTAAGCTGGTTATCTCTCTTGCGGCCTTTCTGTTGTTGTAAACCTTATTTCATACACCTCTGACACAATCCATTACGTTCTCCAGATAGCCTACACTGCAAAGTGAAGTAAGTAGCCTACCGCAGGACTGCCTCCACTTGTGAGTTTATAGGGTTCCTAGACTGGGCTGGTTTCTTCGGCTTCCTTTACACTTGCTGGGCTTTCTTTTGTATCTGGACCTAACATAATTGCAAGGAAGACTACAGTACTGTAACAGCCCAGCAGTTCTTAACACCGAGACAGATTAAAGCTTTACAGTTTCAGGCTGTATTAACGAATACAGCTGACAGGAACACAAGTTGTTGTCACAGCCACAACGCTGGTAGTATGTAGTTAACTCAACACCAGGCACATTAGAATGTCCGCGAACCCAGAACCTACCCTGACCCACGCACGTGCACACACGAAAGGTCAAGGCAGCACAAATAAAACAATGACGAACACGAATAACACTTAACAACCTCAACACAGCTTATCACAGCACATAACAGTACAGTTAATGCAATCTACCGCTAAAGCTCATGGATGCCCTGTTGCGGCATGGCGTTTGTGCACTTTCATTTCTGTGTGTACCTTGATGTAACTGTGTGTATGTCTCCGTGCCCATGTTTGACTTTTCACTTCATGCACCACTTCTTTTCAATCAGTGACTACACATGAAAATGTCTGAAATCCATCTGAGAAGGGCCATTTCTGTAAACACTTTAAATAAAATGCACTCCCTCGGGCAAACAATTTATGTAGTTCTTTTCACATGAATACTCACTTGTCACATTTTACAATTAGCCCAAGGCATGACATTTAGCTCTGTGGCATCCTAATTAAAACAACCTCGCCGTGCCCATCTCCATCTTCCGTACACATTTTTAAAGTGAACGTCAGGCTGTGTTTCAGCCTGACGTTCCATCAGCAGTGCGCATCTGAATGCAACTGACAGCATTGGATTCGTTATCCGTGCAAGTTCTCCAGAGGTGTTAAATGTGAGGAACTGATGGTGACAGCTGGCTGGTGTGACCATGTAAACAAACGTCGACTGTTGTCTCGTAAACCCTGAGGGACATGTCCTGTGTCTTTTTATAAATCACCACCCAGAGGTTGATTCCCTTTTCATGCTCT
Source organism: Coilia nasus (assembly GCA_027475355.1). Lineage (NCBI taxonomy): Eukaryota > Metazoa > Chordata > Actinopteri > Clupeiformes > Engraulidae > Coilia > Coilia nasus. Next base: position 25,740,916 of record CM050221.1, read on the forward strand.
TGGTGAGACTGTTCTCTTTAAGCCCACATCATTGAGACACATGAGACTAGTGTTCAAGGACTTGGATGTGCTTTGTTAGTTCTGAATGGTGTCCTTGTTAACTGGGTTTGTGCAGCTGAATACCACTCTTACTTTGACATCATTTGAGATGGATCCCAACAGCTGACACAGGTGAAACTTCAAAATAGTGTGTGTGTTAGGTGGTGGGTTGTAGAATAAAGTCAAGATCTATTTAAAAACCTAATGGACTTGAGGACATTGAGAAGGAAGGCAAAACAGGATTTCTATTTAAATTGGACGCTTGTGTGAAAATGGCTAGATTGATAGACTATTGAAATTGGTAGATGATAGATAGCAATTTGCTTGGGATGGTGATCGCAAAGACCGTAGCTCCATTACGATTCCTGAAACAGAGGTATACTTGGCTAATACAGGCTAATTTCAAATTATTTATTAATATTTTGCGTATTACATTTTGTCAATTATAAATTAAATTATTTTTTCTTTCAGTCCTCTGTCAGAAGACCCATCTTTGTCACAAGAATGGACTCGAGCGTAAGTAAAAATGACATGGCGTTGTGTAACTATTATTGACATTGCGTTTTACTGTGAGTCTAAACTTTATTTATATATATATATATATATATGTAAATAAGTATTATATTTATATATATATTTATATATATATATATATATATATATATATATATATATATATATATATATATATATATATATATATATATATATATATATATATATATATATATATATATATATATATATATATATATATAAATTTCAGCCACAACCAGGGACTTCAGCCATGAGCTGTCAGGCTGCAGAAAAGTCGTCAGCCGAAACCCTGGGCATGACTACATCCTCGAGCCGGAAGCGCAAGCATTGCAAAGTAGAAGTGGCAGAAGCAACGTCAAGCGACGACCGTGTACCACGGCGACCACCTTCACCGACATTTCCCTTTTTCCTCTGCCTGCCGAGTAAACCAGAGAGCACCGAAAGCAAAATAAAACGTATAATGGAAAAGCGTGCATTGAACCACAAAGAAACCATAAAGAAATCCCCACCTCAACTTGGCACCTCTTGCCACAGAGAAACAGGTAAAAACTGGGACTAGTGTTGACTGTTCTTTGTTGGTTGCTCTTGGGGTTTTGATAATCTGCTGTTATGATTTATGAAGAAAGGTTAAAATATGGAGCTTATCAAATATGTTATGGATGCATTCATGTTTTAACCAGTCTGGTTTAACATTACGTTATCTGAAACCCATGTCTCTTATGGGTGACCCACCCTTCATGGCAGTAGTCTTTCTGTCACTTAGTTGCTTTCTTTGCTCTTCAGCCACAGAAATGCAGTCAAGGCCCATGTCACCATTGCCTCACCAGGAACAGGTGACCCCTGATGATGATGTTGTAGTGATTGAATGAATTGGCTGACGATAAAGCATTTGACAGAAGCCTTCAGGTAAGCAGTACTGAATTGCAAATACAAAGAAAGATGGCAACTGAGAATTCTGTCTATATACATTGCCATCATGAAATGTGGGAGGCTGCAGATATGAGCCTATAAGACTGAACTGTACTGTGTCCACTTTAAGGTTTCATCCTAACTGTAACAGCAAAATCTCTTCTGTCTCTTCAGGAAGATGTCACCTGGCTTATTTCCAGAGTGGAAACACGGCAGATTAAGTTAGAGTTAAAATGACCATCATGCATTAGTCATGTGGATGCATTCTGTGAATAAAATGAATCTGAATGAATAAAATCATCCCATGCATTTTTCCCCAGAAGAAAGTTATGTAAAGTTTAGACATTATTCCATCATATTGTGTAGATATATATATATATATATATTCCATCCTCATGGGCTGAGCCTTTTTTTGAATTCCAGAGAGAATTCTGTCAAAATGAAAACATGTACACGGTCAGGTAGCACATGTTGGGGGAAAAAAATACAAAATTAATTTGCAAATCTCTTTTGCAAGCATTATGAAACACTGAGCCCTGAAACATATATTTTTGAAGATATTTGAAAACTATAAAAACTAGTGTACACATCTGTGACTGTGAGGCCAAACATGTTTATGATCCCTCACACTTATGGTGGTGTTTCTTTATGGCTTGATATTTCCTGTACAAATCTTCCAGTTCTTTAATCACAAACTCCATGGCACTTGTGTGTTCTTTGAGTTTTTTGACTTGACATGATGCATTAAACAATGTGTAAGCTGTAAAACTCGCTCTAGAGGACAAGCCTTAGTATTGGGTAAAACACCCACGTTTAAGGCTGCATTATTCCTGGCTTACACACATTTTTACAACTGGAAAACTTCACCCTGCAAAGGATTGGCAATCTTCTGACAGAACAACAAGTCAAACCCTTGGTGGTTGATGGTAATGCTTAACCTAAGTATTACAACCTCAATCCCCCCCCCCCCCCATACAAGAATAACTTGATTCACATTGAATTAGTAACTTGTAACAATATAAGATATATCACTACATAATATTTAACCACCACCATGAGTACTATATATATGAAAACCTTTCATTTGCTCCTAATTTTAAGATTTCTTTTATAGAACTCTTACAGGGTGACATTTTTTTAATTCCCAATTATATTTCATTACTGTATGTAATCTTTCAGGCACTGCTAGCTCAATTACCAAATGCCCTATGGACACCATTTCACCAGTTTCAACAACAAATGTAGCGTAAAAATTGGAAAAGGAGTAGTGAATGTGTGTTGAAAAGGTTTATAGAACATTCTAAATAAGTCTTTTAAAACAACATATTAACAACAGCAGTCAAGAATCCCAGAAGAGTAACATAAATGATCATTAAATAGCAACTGTATGATAGAATTAACTTAACATGCAGTCAGCCTTTCTTCAAAAATGAATGTTATTCAACGTGACTTGAAAACAGTATCAAAACCTAGAAAAATGGAAACACGTTTGGATGCCTTATATATGTTATGAATCTTGAATGCATGATTAAAACGGACTTAACTTTGCAGCCTTTTCATTGACAGTTCAGCAAACACCTCTGAACCTAAACTAATCATCCTAAACTAAATCGTCAAATGAGGCTAATGAGTACACATCACTTTGTGTTGCATATTATTACTTTTTTTTTCAGTCGCTAACAAGTGCATACCCATAATTCAGATATGTTTCCTAAACTGTCAACAGACACACACCTACAAAAAAATGGCAAACTGGTTATTTTTCTTCTCTTATTTTTATTAAATATAAAATAACTCATCGTTTTGAAACACAATACATCTTTCTCTGCACACCGACTTTACAAAAACACTAGAAATCTCACTCAAAATCAAATTACTCTGTCAAAGAATTACACATTTTCAGTTCACAATGCACAGCAGTCAAGCAAACTGCACCAGGTTTCAAAATACTGTACTAACAATTGTTCACTTTTACAGGTATTTGTATGCAAAACATTTCTTGGTTGGGAACTGAATGTCCACATGTAATGTTCACATTGTAATGCATTCCATTAAAAAAGCATTTTTTTTAACCTTTTCTGTATGCAACAGGAGGTACAGTAGAAATGCTGTTTATGATAGAGCATTCTGAATGTACACACAAAAAAGGAGGGACATCTGGTCATGTGGCTGATGGTCATGCACCTTCCACCTCCAGGCCGAAAAGAACTCTAAGGGATTGAGGAAAGGTGAATAGGATGGCAGGAAGAGACATACCAGTCGGGTGGTCTTCAAGTGACGTTGTGATAGCTTTTGAGTGATGGAAAGCCACATGTATTCCTAGGTCCTAGGTGATGACAAAGGTCCTTATGTTTTCACCCTTCAGGGGTGGTCAGGGGGGGTCAGCTTACTAACAGCAGAGGGAAACCTAGCCTGATCTTTGACATGAGCCTAGCTGTCTCCTCTCTCTCCAGGACAAGACTGTTGTGGGCTGAGCACTGGGCATAGTAGGTGCCAGGGGTAAGGTAAGCATGTAGACTGCTTGTCTTTCTCGAGGTCCTCTTATATTGGGAAATTGAAGACTTGCCTGATACAAATTTACTACATATATAAGAGAAAAAAACAAAGGTGTTTTGATTAAAAAAAAAAAAACTCAGCAAAGAGACTTTTCATACATTGGAATTAGAATAAATTTTTGAGGTTAAAATTGTTTCTCTTTGCAAATGGCATTAGTGTATGTTTGCCACATAGCAGGTGCCACATACAGTAGTAGATGATGGAAACTATTAAATGGCCTTCTCTTTGGCCAACAGTCCTGATATGACCCGAAGCTGCATTTTTTTTTTTTTTTTTTTACTTGTGTACACGGTAATGAGGATGAGGGTCTACAGTAGACAGTAGGGGTACAAATCTGTATCTTAAGGTACAATAAATATTAATGTACCCCAAAGGCTAATATTTGGACCTTAAGGTACTGATGTGTACCTATTCAGCTCTGGAGAAGGTACAAAGTAGTTGTAAAACAGTGGTTAAAAGGTACAGTTATGTGCCTTTGAGGGTACTGCCGGTGTGACAAGCTTTGTACCCCTAAAAGTACAATTCTGTACCTTCTTTTCTGAGAGTGTATTCATTTATATTTCCGTACACTATACTGTACATCACAATGTTAAAATGCATATTACATCAACTCATGCAATCTGATGCAACTAATGCAAAATTGATAGCACAATTCTGTTGGCTGTTCAGCCAGAAGCATCAGTATCTACAGATGCTGTAAACATGTAATTTGGGATAGAGCCAGAGAAACAACATGGTGCTGTCCATGGTCCTGAATGGTGTTGGTGGCACAGAAAATGCATTCTATAGGGCCTTTAAAATACTTATGATGTTTTTTTCTGCTTGGTAGGTAAATAGATACCCCATATAACCCAAACAGATATTATTTTGTTGTCTGTCAGAAGAATGTTGAATTGTATAAGCGCACTAAGTAAATGAATTGGGGTAAAACCTGCGAAACATCATTGTGCTGTCCGCGGTGCTGAATGGTCTTAGTTGCACAGCAAGCGATTTCCACAGAGCCTTTAAAAATACCCATGGTATTTCTTTGCACTTTATTATTCAGTATAATACGTATATATCTGAGTACTGTTGCTATGTTACTTCTCTCCATTTGAGTAAGGTCTTAATATAGCTGGTGTCGAAATTCGGCTTTGTAAAAATGTACCTTTACTGATTGTAGACAGATGTACGCTCCAAGATGAAGTGCTGGCTTGACCTGCCTAACAAGACTTAGCTCTGATTTACACATTATACTTTGTCACCCACAGTGCAGACTAGTCTCAACTAGACGTTTTCTTCTGTTGTGAATGGACAGCCTTTCTGCAACTCATGGGAGTACTGGTGTCACTATACTGGTTCATGTACCTGTCTTCATAATGTTTACATTGAAAGTGGAACCGATTCATTATTATTTATTATAGTTTTATTTTTCATTGGGTTTCAGTTTAGAAAATAGTCCTGCATCACTGACCATAGCCCAACACTTCACATTTCAGAGAGGGGGCAAAAAGCAAGCTTCCTTCCTTCTTTTTTCATTTAATTGCCCCTTGATTCATTTGTTTTCACTATACAAAAGCAGCTAATTTAACAGCACGGTCTGTTAATTGAGCACCCTCTATTGGTGGCACCAGAAAGGAATGGAAGGATTTTAGACTTATTTCCTAAAGATAAGGTGGTATGTGACAAGTGGTCACTGAATTATTCATGTGTATTAAGTTTAGCAAGGATTATACCAAAGTCCGCGGCTTTGCTAACTACACATCTCAGGTGATGCATTGCATTCCCATGGTTTACGTTGTTCAGCTGTCTCGGGTTTCAGAACTTTACATGTAAAAATGTTCCCTCGCGACTATCATAAACTATCCTAAAACAGACCTGAGTGAAAATCTTGTAGCTTACCCTACTAGAGTGTGTTTTTCCGAAAAGCCACGTGAGACTAAACAACAGCAACATTAAGCCTACGTACACTTGTTGTTTAGTAAATGGGTTGCAGGGCGGTTAAAGTAGTAGACAGAAATCAGCTGAGATCCAGGCACGCGATCTCACGAGTTTATCATGCACGGTTTATCTACGTCTGGACTTTCGTACTGGACTTAGCATTGAACTGTCCTCCTAACCCTCTAACCGTATTAAACATCCCTGTTGGCAAGGAAATGGTCATCTGATGGTTGCACAGAATGTTCCAATGTAATTTTCTCTGGTGTTTATCATGTTAGCTAACAGTGGTGGCACATGTCATGAACTAAACAACTGTGGGATTTTTTTCTTCTATTGCGCAGTGCGCGTGGTCTGTAAGCGTATAATATCTAAACCCAGAGGAGGTGCGAAGAGATTCAAGACAACCGGAGACAGCGAGAGCACTACCGAGAGAGGGACAGAGAGAGAGAGAGAGAGAGAGAGAGAGAGAGAGAGAGAGTATTCTATATCCCCTCCGAGCTAGACATGCAGTTCGCCAAGGTTTTCTCTCAGTCGTTTTTGAGAAGCGCGAGATCAAGACGAATTCCCATGCGCGCGCCTTGCTGGAGATAAAGCCGTTAGAGGTTCCGTTTCACTGTAGTGCCCCAAAATATATTTAATCAGATATGGAAGTCGGCCTTAAAGCATACTAGAGGTTAAAGAAAAGATGCATCTCAGTTATTTCAACATGAAAATACGTCCAAACAGTGAGTATTTTGTTTCATTAAACTGACAGTCTGTTTCAGTGGTTTAATGTATTATGAGCCAGTTACCGTTGTTGTAGGCGATACCATGTGGATATTTTCGTGCGGCTACTGATCAGCACTTGCTGTAAATTATCACAGTCCTGAAAGGAGACTTGACAGCAGCGCCTATCGTTTGTACAAATCATGCTAGATTAGTCATATTTGTCGGTTTGTCTGCAAGCGTGTTTGCCTGAAAAAAACAACGGATGCATATCAAAAATCAACAGTTCACTAACCTACATTTTTCTTCTTCTTCTTTTAGGTTAAACTTCATCTACAGTTTCAGAGGGAGGTGGAGTAACATCGTTGGCTTTTGTTTCGTTTAGTCTTGCACTTTCCACAAACGGGCTCCACGATAGTCTGCACAAGAACTGTCAAGAGTTGATCACTCAAAATGAAGAGACGTCAAAAGCGTGTATTGCAAATGGCTTTCCTTTTTATGGTGGCACTTATATTCTTACCCAACATTGGCTTGTGGTCTCTGTACAGAGAGAAACATCTGATGAAGTCACACGAAGCCGGAGAACAGGTAAGTTGTCCTCTTGCCATTTACAACGTTTGACCTCAACAAAGGCTAGACACATAACTTTGTCTTACACTATGAGAGTTTCCTAGTTCGACAAGCTGACAAGACATTAACATGGCCGTAATGCAGACGACAGAAACGGTTGTCCCTTTCCCTGATCTCTGCGTAGAAAACAAACCAGTGCTAAAGAGGAAATCGATAGTAAATGAAAACCGGGTGAGGCATGTGTGTAACGCAGGTCTCCGGTGGGGATGATACTACATACTACAAAAGAAATTTTGGGTTCAGCTATGAGAATTCTTTCCCGAAACTTAACATAAAGCTGTCACCGTGTTAAGTTGTGGAGCACGTGGAATTTGCTTGCATCCCTATTTGTTGCAAGAGGTAGCCTAACGTTATGAAGTTGTATCAGTTGTGGATATTGTGCACTCATTGTTAATTAGGCTATGCCAGAGTGGAAAATATGTGACAACCTATAGCATGATACAGTGGCTTAAGGTATTGCACATTTAATAGATACCATACATAATTCAGTCACTGTAAAGTCCACAGACTATGGTGGATTCTGGAATAGACATACTGTTTTTTTATAATAGTGACAGCAAAAGGTTAGAGATTGGCATGCATAAGCAGATAGAGCATGAATGGGAACATGAACATACAAATATAAACACCAAAGTAAAGAAAACAAACTAAAATTAAGCTAATCACAAATGCATTTTATTGTAATTATTTGCAAGGCATCATAAAACTGATGAGTAGCTTAACCAGCTAGCGTTGCTGAACTCTAACCAGTGCAGAAAAATGCCTCTGTAAAATAGTAGTCCCCATGCTAATACGTCAGGGCAGATGGAGGGCTTTTTCATTTGTTGTAATTATTTCAAAAGGTCATCTATTGTTTTGAACTTGAAACCTTGAGAACAAAAATAAACAATGACAAATAATCATACGATTACTTCACAAATGAAGTGTCGAAATAGCATAAAGCCTTTGTTCCGTTTTCAAACTAGATCATGTGCAGCAATGTGAAACACACACACACAAACACACGCACACACACAAACACACACACACACACACACACACGTAAGTCTAAATATATACAGTATATTCAGAAGAGAACAACCATTAGAATCAGGATTTAAACTTTGTAGTTTGTTCAGCAATATTCCACAGTATGGAACTTAAGTGTGTGTGTAGCTTGTGTGAACCGAGAAGTGAATCTTTGTCCATGTTCATGCCACTGTAGTTCTGCAAAGCTGTTTTCATGCTCTACTCTTGTGGGTTTATATAAACGAGGTTTTGCACAGTATTAATAATAATTTGCAATGACAATTGGCCCATATGTTTGTGGGGATGACTTTAATCAGTGCAGCCAGTGCACGATCAAGTGTGCTTTTATTTCTTTGATCCATTTCCTCTGGGGGTCTGTGCATGCTTGAAGTGGTCTTCCAAGCAAGCACTTGTAGTGGTACATATCTATGAGGGAGGGTAGTTTGAGTTCTTGCATTTAATATTATATGTGCCTAAGGTCGACACATGTATGTTCCGTATGTGCCCATGCCCTTGTTAGCAATGCAGATATCCACATTACAGTCTGTGTAGCAAGGGTAACAGCAATTAGACTTTGTAGCCACTCCAATTTCCTGGCTACCCCTATTCTCTCTGTTTTTGTTGCTCTATGTAGCAGGGTCATAGCAGGCATCATGTAGTCATGTCCTGATTGTGGTCAGACACAATCTCAGCAGCAGTCGCAAACAAGGTTTGTGGGCAGTTTCAGCTTTTAGCAGTACTTAGGGATGAATTGCTGGAGTTCATTTAGTGTCCCTTGTAATTGCTTGACTCCCATTTTATTCATCTTGTTTGCATGTGGTTGCCCTTGGGCTGGCCCCCTTCCTGCACTGAGCCAGTCTCTCCATTACTGCTGAAGCAGCAGGAAGACGCCTCAGTAATGACAGGGACACAAATATCAGGGGGGACCTTACATCAGGGTCCTGTCCTCCTTCCTGACCTCTACTTAATTCTCACTCAGCCTCAAAATGTCTCCTGCTGCACTGAAAGGCTGTCTTTCAAGTGTGACCCTTCCCACCAATGTCCTGTGGGGTGGTTGAAGGCAAGGGGCTCATTCCATAGTTATAATTTATTCAAGGGACATCTTTTTTTGCTCTCAAGATCCTTTAAAAGTCAGTTCACTTTTGCAAGGCCCTCTGCAGATAGTCTATATGTCGCAGAGGGACCATTTCATGGAGGTTTTGTTTTTTCATTCGCCAGTTTTCTGATCTGTGAAGCTGGCCTTTTACCCGTTGGCTCATTTTCAGTGCAGACTGAACTGTAAAAGGCAGCTGTCATCTGTGACAAACAAGTTTGATGAGAGTTTACAGCTTAGTGCAGAGTTAACAGGGATGGTATGGCATTCGATGTGGAGCAGGGAGCTCCAGCGAGATGAGCTAGGACAGTAAACAAACTGCAGGCTGGCAGCGGAGGCTGATCTGTAGTGGCAGCAGAAGAATGGGACCAGTCCTCCGGATCAGGCTAAATCCACATGTCACAAATTTTCTGACTCAGACGTGTAGAAGTTTGCCAGCCACAGGGATAGAATAGGAGTAAATAAGATCTTAGGTTCGTTTGTGTGGCACTATCGTGAGAGGTAAAAAAAATTGTTATTGGTGTTGTATGAGTATCAGTCTCACCGCCCAAGCATTCTTCTTTGTTATTTCATTTTGACCTTAAGTCAGATGATTACTGTAGTTCCCCATTTGGTTTCTGAGGCTTGTCTGAGACGCTTCCATTTATGCTAATATTTCAGATAGTTCCTAATGACAGACATGTTCCCAGCATCAGCGCTGGTAAAACTGGTAAAAAAATCTCTCTCTCTCTCTCTTTCTCTCTCTCTCTCTCTCTCTCGCTTTAGCTGTGAATCTCATCTAATTTTGTATGAAGAGGAGATATGGAATTAGCCGTGACAGGGCCAGGGTTAGTATCTAGACAAACGTAACGGTGTGCACACACTGTCCTTTCTCAAAAGAAGACTACAACAGAGGCCACCAGCCTGATGGACATCTATTGATGGTTAGAGACAGATAATGGCTGTAGATGGATTGAAAAAATGTCCCCGCACCAAACAGAATTGATGTGCGGGGGCGGCAGCATGTGACGAAGCACCCGCTCACGCACACAATCAGCCGCACCCAGTCTTGAAGTCCAGCTGTCTGTCACAGCCCTGACAGCAGAGGTGGTGTAAATTTGTCTGAGAAGAGTGAGGATGACACAACACAAAGCTCCTAAACCTTTTTATATGCCCTCCAATCAGAGGCTAAACTCTCTGGTGTTTGGCCTGGAAAAAAGGGGTGAGTGTTATCGTTGGTTTCCATTTGGCCACAAAGTGACAGGGGGAAAAGAGATGTTGTAATTGCAATTACCCTCTGTGTCATGTTGGAGAGATGCATTATGGTAATGCACACGTCAGGCTTACAATAGGAGCGTTGGGTGAACAGGGCACCAAATTATTTCAGCGGAATTGCAAATGGACCATGGAGAAAAAAAAAACTAAATTCCACAAAGGCATGCTCAGAAGCAGTTGTCTGTTGTGATGGGTGTTAGATGGTAAAACGAAGCCATTTTCCACATTTGGCTCAGTCCTTGTCATAAGGCATGCATAGCTTTTTTGGTAGCTTCAACTTTTGTGTGATAGGGAGGTTAGACTCTTACGTTTGATCATTTGGTTAGTCTTAGGTTTAATCAGTGATTTGGAATCAAACTGATGGCGACTCAAAGACACAATCAGAGTGAGATGGTGACTGTCCAGTAAGAGAATGGACATCTTTTTAAAATTCTGTTTTAAGTGCAGCCACACTCTAAGCTAGGTGTCGTTCTCTAAACATTGCAGGGATGAAAGCATCTGCACACTCTTAAATCACTGTTATTTTGCTGTGGTGATGTGTTTGTTGTGCTGTAATTGTTACTTTCCCACAACGGAGGGATAATATATGAGTATTCATTCTGGACCTAGGGAGTCAGAAATAATTCTGCACCCTCCTCTCCCATTTTTACTTTGTGCTGAAATGGCACTGAACAAGAACATAGGCACCACAGATACATTACATTACCCGACCCCTCCCCCCTTTGAAACACACACACACACACACACACACACACACACACACACACACACACACACACACACACACACTCTCTCTCTCTCTTTCTCACACACACACACACACACACACACACACACACACACACACACACACACACACACACACACACACACACACACACACACTCTTTCTCACACACACACACACACACACACACACACACACACACACACACACTCTCTCTTTCTCTCACACACACAGACACAGACACACACACACACACACACACACACAAACACACACACACACACACACACACACACTCGCACACACACACACAATGGGCTGTCAGGCAACCATGTTCAAAATTGTTGCTTTTCAGCATTTCATCATTAGGGGCTCCAATCACTTGTTCATTCCAAGGCCCTAGTTCATGCACTCTGTGACCCATCTGAAGAGAGGCAATTTAAACCTGATTATTCTCATGTGCCCCTTCATGTACAGGGGGAGCAGTGTCTCAGGTTGTTCAGAGGGTCTCTGGAGATTAAAAAGCATTTGATATGGAGTGAGGACCATATACCGGAGCGCAGCACTATAAAAGCACTTACTTACCGGCTCATGAAACAAAGGAGGATAGGCTCCCATTTGAGCTTGTAGCACCGAGCACTTCCATTAAACTAATAGCACTCCCACATGAGGCTCCATGCCCCCTGAGAGCCACTTATTTCCCATTTCCTCCGGTATTTATCAGAGAAGGTGACACAGTTACTAATTTCTATACAGTTTTGTGTTGGGCTTTCATGTGGCACTTGGAAGATGACGCATTTTGAAACTGTAACCACAGAAAGCGGGACATGAGGTGGAATACTGTGTCATGTTTTGATAATTTTGCTAACCACGCTGAGGTGAAAAAGAAAAGCCTTATGTGTTCTTGTAAATTTGCTTGCCACAGAATTCAAAATGCTCCTCATCTTCTGAGCTCTCGCATGTGTTGTTTTACTACTTTTAATTTTTTTTTTTTTTTGTTCTGTGCTGTGGGTGTGATTTACACATTCACTTAATGTCAGAAAAAAACAAAACCAAAAAAACATGGCTCTGAACTGAAATTAGTTGTTCCTAAAATGTTTGACTTAAAATGTGACACTATACTCTGCAAAATTGCAACTTGGTAATGTTCATTAATTATTTCTTTGCATGTTTTTTTTTTTTTTGTGATGATTAGAAATATAGGCAAGTATGTGTGAATTTAGTAAATTATGAGCAACTGTTGTGTGAGGAGAAAGTAAATAATATGTAAGCAGAGGGACGGAGTATAGCAGTGGAGGCTGGCAGCTGAGAGACTCCTGCGCTTGGGTGATTGTTATTCAAGGAGAGTGAAGCCTCTCGTGGTTTATGGCTTCTCTCGGCAGACCATGTGCAGATTTACGGCATTAAAATCCACCGCACAAGGTGATATTTGTCATCGCTGAAACATAACCGCAGTAAAATGAGACAGTCACTTTTACAATCTGGCCTCATAGAGGGTGTGGGCATTAGGGCAACACAATTGTATAAAGTCATTTTAGCGTCCTCAGTAATAAGCAATCTAAAATCAACTTTTCAAACAGCAGGTTACTGGTGACATGCTAAATGACAGAAATGAATTATGCAATTATGGCCTGACCTGGAAACTAGTTCACACCCAAGAAAATAAGTTTAAATTCAAATGGCTTATGGAAGTGGACACTGTATGAGAAACAGGTGACAAAATACCTCTATGAATATACCTCCTTTTTTCAGTTCTCTGCAGTTTAGTGACTTGGTTTAGTTTCCAGGGTCAAGGTGACTTTTGACATGTGATGCATCATACCACACTTGGTTCAATAATTTGTTATCTGACTCATTTCTTCGTGCCTAATTGACTAACACTGTGATATTGGCTCCATCTTCCTCTGTGTAATCACATCAGCTTTTGTTTGTCTTCGCCTCATAATTGAATTGCGTTCGATTGGTCGTAAGGTGTTTGCCACTCGCGCGGCAGGACTCTCTGCCCTGTACTGCCCTCCCCCTTTTCTGCCTCACCTCCACAAATACGAATCAATACATATGAGTTTTTAAATCTCGCTGAGCCTTCATTATCACGTCTCTGGCTCTGTGGCAGACACTAAGAGGAGAGGCCTACTGGTTGGTTGGTAGGCACAAGGCCAGTTTGCTCTCAGCTGGAAACCAGGGAAGTAGTGCACGGACACAGGTTGATTGAACTGAAGGAATCCAGGACAGTTGGACGCTAACACAAAATAAGGTTTGTCTGGAATGTTTCCTTTTCTTTCCAATTTTATACCTCATAATAAGGCGCGAGCTTAGTTTCCCGAGTTGGATGTAGAGTATGCTAAGGCGGTCATTGGCAAAGGGAGAGTGTGGGATCTGTCTCCTCCTGTGCTGGAGCTTAGTGACCTGGCGGGCTGACAAGCCTCTTTACAGGCTTGGCATTGGAGCACTCTAAGAGGCTGTTGTTCTCAGAAAATTACAAATTGAAGCTTTTGTACAATTTTGTGGAGGCCAGGATTATAATGCGTCATGAGACAGCTCCATGCATGGAATTGTGTTTGTGTGTGTGTGTGTGTGAGAGAGAGAGAGAGAGAGAGAGAGAGAGAGAGACATAGAGAGCATAGTGAAAGTAGTGAAATTAGTTACAAATATGTTGTACTGCCATTGCCAGTGTTTGGCATTAAAAAACAAATTTACCCCAGTGTGTACAATGCATTCACATAAATAAAACAAAAAGAAGACCAGGACAATGATGACTGGCAGTATGAGACATGTGGTGGTAACAAGCATTTCACTGTCAGTTATGTCATGAAAACAAGCAGTTTCCTCAGTTTGTATCTGTTGTGAAGAGTTACCATGTACTGTAGATTACAGTGTTTTTGCAGTCATTTCTCATAAAAGACAGTTGCGAGCATAGGTTTGAAATTGCTGTAGTTTTATAAATTGTGGTATCAACAGTTGGCTACAGTGTGTGTTGTCACTTGCAGAAATCTCACTGATTGTAGTTGCAGTTAGGAGTTAGGTTGTATGTCATTAAGGCAATAATGCAAATGCAAAATCTACATTAATGTGTACAACTTTTTATACATGTTTGTGTTGGCATAAATGAGCTTAGTTAGTATTATCTATATATGCTAAGATGGCTAAGGATGTATTTAAAAAATAAGTTGAGTGCAGTTGACTGTTCCCTCATTACAACGGAAGTCCTTAAGTATAATCATTATATTTGGAGTAATTTTGTTATCCAGTTTAATTAGAACTACTGCACAGCATTCTATCTGTTAATAGAGGGGACAGTAATGACTTACAGATAGTACGTTTTATTGGATAGTACATCTTATCTGTCTTTTTGTCTGTCTGTCTGCTCTGTAGTATAGGCTAGTACACCCCCAGTCCCATGACACTATCTTTACCAATAGGCAGCTGTATTGCCCCAACAGTCATGCCATTAGGGTGGAAAGAACTACATAGCATTCACAGTGTAAAGGCTGATGCAGTGTTCAGCAAGAAGACAGAATGCAAAACAGACATGTCTCCCCACCTCCCAAGCAATTCAGACTGACTAGACTGGCAGCTATTGCGGTGTATCCGTTAATGCAAGGGGTGTATCTAGATAGATAGAGTCTTTATTGTGCCAAAGGGATAATCTTTTTCACACATTTTATGTCATCATTGTCCAAGCAGCAGATGTAAAAGACATGTACAACAGCATAAATAACAATTGCCCACGTACACAGCCTGACATACATGTGACATGTACACAAGAAACAGGTGGACCGAGCAGACAACACAACACAGTAGAATACTGGGGAATGGGTGACTGTCATAGGAGTTTATTGAGTGCAGTGATGAGTGAGAGTGTGTGAGGGCTTTTCTGAAAGTGCTTTTCTAAAACTTTTTTTCCAGTTGGGGTTTCTGTATCTGCAGGCAGATGGGAGTAGAATGAAGAACCGATTCAGAGGGTGGTAAGGACTGTTTGCTGTGGTGCATGCAAGGCGTATGGTGGCGGTGTCATTTGCGTCAGTCAGGCTGGGGGTGGGAAGGTGTATGATTTTGGATGTGGGAAATTTTAATGAGTTTTAATGTAACTACTGAAAATAACATGTGATGTGTGAAGTACTGAAACACTGTCTCATAAAAATCTTTTATATGAATATCAATTTGCCAATTGTAAACTTCAGATGAACTCTACAGTTGTGATTTCTTTACCAAATGATAAAAGGATTAAAGATACAGCAATGTGTATAATAAATCTGAAATCAGTTTTTAGTACCGCTATGTTGTATTTGGATGCACAAAGTGATTTTGCTATGCTAAGGCAGAACAGAAGCCTGGAATACGTAGCCTGACTACTAGACATAAAGAACCCAATGACTGCCTTTGACATAGCTACAGTCAGAATTATTAGTGCCAGCTTGACCTGGGAGATAAGAAAAGACCCACTTTATGGTGGAAAGAAGTAGTTCCACAGGCAAGTTTATTTGAAGTGACTTAAGCTTTAGTAATATACCCACATAATAATAATATAATGCGAGTGTGGCGGCTGTGGCATAATGGACTTAATGTCATTCAAGTAGCAGAAGTTAATGCACTTCGCAAACTAACGACCGCTCCGCTCTACGTCATGGCCGTGTTACCACCTCAAACCTCATACCGTGTTATCCATTACTGCGCCCATATTTCCTGCAGAATTGCCCCATCAGCAGGGGAGTTGCTTGAAGATGAAGACATTCAGGGCTTTGAACCGATCTTTGATGAGTAGGTTCAGGGTATCGCCTTTAGCGGCATCTTCTCCAATGATTTTTTGTGTAATCCTGGCAGCTATATGCGTTGTTTTCACATAGTTTGAGGGAGAGAGGCAGTTCACTTAAAAACAGCCCGTGGCATGTCGGGCTTGCTGTCTGTCTGACTCACATAAACATTACCTCATCCACTACGGCACAGTGCTTGTTTACATGAAAATGCTTTTATGCCAGGTCATACTGACAGGGGGACATCACCATAGCTTACCCATAGAGAATATGTAGATTACAAAATTTTGTGTGAACAAAGAGGATGAATGTACAGACAGTATGTTGACCTTACATCGAGGTCTAGATGCCCATAAAGAGTGTTTTATGGATTGATTATTGAACTGAAAATGGAAGATATTTAGCTTGTGCGTAAGCAGGTCCAATCATTTAATTTTCATCATTCACCTTGCTCTTGCCCAGATGGTCAGCAACAGACATTCTTCCTCCGGCTCCTGCTGGCCCTGCTCCCTGTTACCCCCATCCTTTGTGTGTGAGTGAGTGTTTGTACAAGATTATGTTGAAAGGCTCTGCATTCACAGGACACATCTTGGCAGAAAAAATACAGTTAGTCATACATTACACTTTTACCCAGTTTGACGCTAACAGCCCTGCACTCTTTTGCCAGTGGCTACTGTGTTTGCTCTGGCAGATGTGAAGATTCATTGGCTCCGTCTGTGTGGTGCTTCTCAGCTGCTGGGGCTTGCGAAATCCACCCAGCCACCACTCTCACAGCTTCACTCCGTTCGACACTGGGAGAAAAAAATGCTCACAGCAGCGTCTCAAGCAAATCAGCCACGCTCGGCTTCCCAGTGACACTGTAGGCAGTGCTGTTTTCATATCAGAAGCTGTGTATTGGTGTGAATCCTAATGCCATTTTTCCTGTTGTTGTTGTTCTGCCTCTTCTGTTTGGAGGAAATAAAGTGCTTTGTTTGTTTCTCAGGTAAATGAAGTGGGGGCATAAATCAGGGTGCTGGTTGACGCGTGGCGCGTGGCTTGACGCTTGACGGTACCTCTGTGGGTCATTAAGAGAAGAGCTGCTCTCTCTCCTCAGTCTGCTGCCCCCCTGCTCCACTGTTATTTATGGGAGCATGGCCGTTCACACCAGCGCTCCTAATTACAGGCCACTATTAAGATTAATGGGGGGCTTCGGACGGATGCATCTGCCAAGTTTACCTTTGCCTCATCCGCTTGATTGATGGGGAACGAGACGAAAGTTTTCGTTCCCTTAGGCCACAAGTTCTAACAAGCTTAGGAGGTCCACTGGGGTGACTGCTTGTGATGTGGTGCTGCCGCATGTTCAGGCTTATTTCAGCAGGGCCGACAGGAATGTGAGAGTCAAATACGACCTGATATTGATCCCCTCTCTGTCACTGCACTGTCATCGATTCCATGTGCTTTATCTCTCGGGCTGCTGGTTCCCCTTCTGTTCCTACCTTTTTTTCACACATTTCCCTCTATTCATTGCCTCCCATTGCCCTCTTTATCCCTGAGATTTTCCTTTGTTTCCCTGGTGACATCGGATGTTGTTTTTTTTTTTTCTTTTAAATTGTGTCTTGCCATGTCCAATTTCAGACAATCACCATCCAATGCCTTATAAATGACACTGACCATCAAGGTTGGACTAAAAGGGTCTGCTTGATGAGGTTTTGCTGTAGCAGTAGCTGCCCTTTGATGGCATGAGTCTTCAAAAGGAGTCTATTTCAGTTCTAATGGTCGAATCAGTTGGTAATTGCTGTCGGTGTCTTTCCAAGGAAACATATTTCATCCTTCAGGTCATAAATAATGTCCAGTAATGATGTGTGGGCATTACAGGTCTTTGTTCTCAATCTTTTCTCTTCTGACTGATGCTGCATATGGCATTTCATAAAGTTAAGGAGTCCATTCAAATACACAATACACATATCTCTGCTGGTGATAGAGGAAAAAAGATTCCTATGTACTGGAAGCACTGTTTACCCTTTATGTGGAGAAGACATGATGGCTCATATCGGGATAATTATGGAATAGAATGTTATAGTTGTCTTAACTCATGGTAAGTCACACATTTCTTTGTGTTCTGTTGTTCTTCTCTCCTGGCATTTTGTCTGATTCTGAGTTGACTGCCACCCTCTGTGTTTTTCAAAACATGAATTCTCCATAGCACATAGCTGCATTGTTCCCGAAATCCTTTGTTCAAAAGGGAAAGACAGACGTAACAGTGTTATTAGGACCCAAAGAAAAACAAATCACCAAGGCGCTTCAATGATGAGCGACTGTCAACGGCTCATAATATCAGTGTGAGTCAGTCCCAGAAGAAAAGCGGACAGCCACTTTGCCTGTGATTTGTTTACATGTTTGTCTGCCTTGATCCTGGATATTATTGGAACCCAAAGATCATGGATTTGTAACACTCGGCTGTGGGTATATACAGTAATGTGCAAAAGGTTTAGGCAGGTGTGAAAAAAATGCTGCCAACTAGGAATGCCTTCAAAAATGTATGTGTTAATCATTTATGTTCATCAATTAACAAAATGCAGTGAATTAACTGCAATCAATGTTTGATATGACCACCCTTTGCCTTCAAAAGAGCATCAATTCTTCCAGGTATACTTGCATACAGCTTTTGTAGGAACTTGGCTGGTAGCTTGCTCCAAACATCTTGAATAACTAACCACAGATGTTCTGTAGGCTTCCTGACATATACAACCAATTTGGTGTAATTGGTTGATCATACACCTGACTATAATCCTGCAAAATCCCTGACGTTGGTGTGTACCCTTTTGTGTAAATTGATGCTGGTTTAAAGGCACTTGCCTAAAACTTTTGTCAAAAAACAACTTATGCCCATCAAGTTCTTTGAGCCTCATGGGTGTTTTAACAGTAAACACGTGGATGGCTAAAAAGATACAGTACTGTGTAAAAGTTTTAGGCAGGTGCCTTCAAACCAGCATCGATTCACACAAAGGGGTACACACAAAGTCAGGGTTTTTGC
The DNA here is from genome assembly GCA_027475355.1 of Coilia nasus. NCBI lineage: Eukaryota > Metazoa > Chordata > Actinopteri > Clupeiformes > Engraulidae > Coilia > Coilia nasus. The sequence continues at coordinate 25,760,058 of CM050221.1, forward strand.
AGGATTATAGTCAGGTGTATGATCAACCAATTACACCAAATTGGTTCTACATGCCAGGAACCGAGTTCCTGCAGAAGCTGTATGCAAGTATACCTAGAAGAATTGATGCTCTTTTGAAGGCAAATGGTGATCACACCAAATATTGATTTGATTTAGATTTCTCTTTTGTTCATTCACTGCATTTTGTTGATTGATGAACATAAATGAATAACACTTCCAATTTTGAAGGCATTCCTAGTTCACAGTATTTTTTCCTAAAACTTTTTCACAGTATTTTACATTTGAATGTTTCACTTTAAGAATCACCTTCCCAACTTTCTGCCACCCCTTCTCTATCACTCTGTCTAACAAATGGCCCAGTGAGGTTGAATTGACAAGCTGCCAACATGCCCAAACATGATGGGGGATGGGGATGTCTGCTCAGAAAACTAGAAAACTGAAAACTATACTGAAGGTAGAATGAAGGGAACAGTTGGTTATATAGAAGTTTAAAGTTTGGAACTTGTAAAAGGAGTACCTCTGTGCAATCTTGGCTGCACCGAATGTTTGTGTTTCTGAAAGAGTGTTGTGTTGTACTCCATGATTCATCAAATGCATCAGCCACAGGACTTTCAGCTAGTCAGTTTGGAGACTTAATAAATAATCCTTTTGGAGTCTCTAATATCCAAAGTAGAAACCTTGGTCATGTACATTTTAGATAGATTTGCGTGATGGAGTTTTAACAAGATTTGCAGGAATACCTTCATACCTGTCCCCGTCGTACCTGTTACTGGAAACTACAATCGTATTTACATATATCTCCATACCCGGAATATTCTAATTTGGACAGTTTTCTCATTCAGCAAAATACTGTTTGTTGTAACTGGCAAGGTACTCTTTCTCCCTGTTGGTGAGGATCAGCATGATTGACAGCTTCATCTGAGATCTCCGAGACCCCTGAGCTAATTAGTCAGTCCCAGCATTCGTTTTCAGAGCTGTATGTTGCCAGCAACACTCAGCTCTAAATGGCTTAAAATATCGGTCTCTCTCTTCCAGCCAGGCACATCACATACAGAAAACAAGAATCTCTTCACTTACTCTTCACAAGTAGAAAAAAATCATCTGCATGGGACTGATGTTAAAAGTCAAAATCACCTATGTATTTTTATGTTTACCTTGTGTATGCCATATTATGTTCAAAAAATATGGGAAAACATTGTGCTATAATTGCTGTTACTTGATGAAATTACTCTGATATTTTGTTTGTGCATTTGGCACAAGTTACATTTGGACGGACAGCAATGTAGTGACCCTAACTGTCCATTGTAGAAAAAAATGAGGTGTTTACCGGTGACTCTGAAAATACTTCCTATTTATAGAGCTCTTCTTCCTGTGTATTTTCAAACACCACTCCAGTACTCTAGAGTAGAAATAAATCAGTGATTACAGCTGACGAGGTGACCAGTTCCATGGAAATAATAGCAAGTTGCCTCTGTCAAATCATTATTTCCACAGAACTGGTCACCTCAAAGGCCATCATCCCTTTTATCTCTCATTTGTATTTATGATATAAGTGTATATGCATGAACTACTGAAATAAATGGTTGATTTTCTACTGTATAGAAATGTAGAGCATGGAATGGTCATTTAACCGTTAATTTGGCTACTGGAGTTGTCCTGGTTACCATTCATAAGCACATTGATATAGAATGGTGATTGAAATTTTTGAGATCTACCTCAAATGTAGCCAGTTATACAGAGTTATAGCACAGCTTCGTTCAATTTCCCATTGTGAGGTGTTCAATTATTTTTCTATATAAGCACACCTATGAAGTATTCTCTGCTTTCCGACCATATGAAGCTTATGGGGTGAGTTTGTGGTGAACTATAAATGAACGGTAAAGATGTGACCGCTTTAGCAAATGATCAGACAAGAGAATTCCATTGTTAAGGGAGGTAATACTCAAGGAACAGGGTTATTACAAACATAAACCAGTAACAAGAAGAAAACCAATTGTGAAAAACAGATATACTGTACAGTGCATGCAGTCTCTAATTTCCTTGTTGACCTAAAGGTCAGCTTTGAACCAGTTGCTATTTCTTACTGATTGTCTTTTAAAGCTTCTGTGTATGGTATTCTCTTTAGTCATATGTAAAGGGGAGTCTTGCACACAGTTCAGATGTAACAGACATTTATAAAATTTAGTTAGGTACTGCAGGCAGGTTACAGCAGATTTACAAAGGGGTGTTTGGCACAATGTGAAGTGGAGAACAAACATGTAACAAACTCTCTACCAAAATACATGGAATATTCTCCAAACAGTATAGTGTTAAGTATGCTGTGCCTTATGTAGGGGATAACAGCTGTTGAGGCATGCATTCGATGGAATTAATCAACACTGGCGGAGTTGAATAACTTCCCGACACGAAGCGGGTCCACCAAGTTGATTAATTCTGTCGAAGGCACGTCTCGAAGGCTGTTATCCCACTTATGGCCTGGTTCCCACACTCGTGAATTTAAGAAACATTTAAAGCTTTATGTTGGAACATTTAAATTATTTTATAAGTTTTTTTACAATTAGGAATCATTGTCTGTTGTTTAATGCAACCTGTCGTAAAAAGTAGAGCAGAAAAGCAACCGTTCAATTGGTCATTATAATTACCATTCTATGGGGCATTGATATGGAACGGTGCCAGAATTTACTTAATGCCAGAATTTTAGTACTACTTTCTATAGTTACAACCGTTATATAGTAACGGTTCAATGAAATTAATGCATACCCCGCCAGCCAGTCAGAAAGCAGCACTCTATTTGATCGGGCCATAAATATCAATACATTTCTTATGTTTTTAACAGTTAAAAAAGAATTACAACAGTAGGCTACTGATGTTCCAGAAGGCACTTCAGTCTACATGTAACTATATAAAAAGTCCCTCTGGGGCAACTATACTATAGTTGTGTGATTAAGAAACCACAGATAGACAATTCACCTTTGAACCCCTTTTCAATGAGATATAGCAGCAGAAAAGCAGATAATCATCTTTTCCAGCCCTTTTAAAGAGAAGTGCTTGGGGCAAATACTGTGAAATGGTTGACAGTGATCGCATAATCTTTTTTTATTTTAAACAGAATATAAGACATTCTTATAGTCTTATATGCCTAGAATCACAGCCTAGGCTTTGTGCTCACCCACACCCCATACGCACACCCCATACCACATATGTTTTTATCTGGCTACTTTGAATTTATTTATTTGTGAACCAAATGTTCCCCTCACTTATCTTTGCAACAACACACAGTGAGAGAGGCCATTGAAATGATATGGGGATGTGTGTAGCCCTTCATAAGTGTACCTGCTGAGGAGACACTTAATTTCCAGTGGACCACTAATGCAGAGAGGCTCCTCTCTTAGTCTCCTGAGTCCATTTGTTAGGGCCACAAATGTCCTTTTATTTGCGTGTTTACATGACACTCTAATGGATGAATTTTTCCTTCTCAGACACCCTCATTTAGTCTGTCGGCCCCAGTGTTTATCTCCCCAGCACAGGGATTAGAAATGTAATTACAGCAAGCAGATGACATTTTTGTCATTTTTGCCTCAGAGTATGCTGACATCAAAATGAACAAATGGAAGCTGTGCTGGAGGTTCATATGTCGGTGTCTTGTTTTGTGAACACAAATGGTTTGAGTCTAAAATCATCTGAAATTAAAGTTTAGGATTTCATAAATACTTATGTTTTTCATTTTGTGCGTACACTACAGCCACGAGTGTATTTTACTGTGATTGGACTGTGCCAGTTATTCATTGAAAATATATATTTCTTTTGATTTTTGATGTTTGATGTGATTTTAGTGTTCATAGTATACACAAAAGATTAATCTCTGTACCACACAGTTCAGTCTTTTTTACAAAAGGCTTAATGTGAGGACTCCGTAAGGGACACTGGGACAAGGGAACTTTGGTTTCTCAATTGGGAGCAAATTAGCCAAGCAGCCAGTTAACCGCTAGCGGGGCTATCCCTGCCAGGTGCTTCCACTACATTTCTCACTTAGCTCCACCACTGGTCAGGGAGCTATCTGTAGGCTTCACTTTGCACCGTCTCTGAGCTTTGCTGGCCAGTCAGTGAACAGAGAGAGGGCTAAAAGTGATGACGTTGAACTCAAGTGTTCAAGCTTGAGTTTCCAGTGTAGTTCGAGCAGCACTGAACAAAGCTGATGAGATGGATATAGGTCAAGGTATAGGCTATATTCTGTGTTGGTAACGACACAAAATTGATTCTTGTGGTTCTCGAAATTGACATGTTAAAGCCAGAACAAGAACAATGCTTGAAAAATTTTATTAAGGGGAAGGATGTTATTGGCCTACTTCCTACAGCTTTTGGTTAAAGTGTAGCCATTGGTTGAAGCAGAAAGCATCCGCCCACGGTGGAGCAAACATATGCCAATGGATAAGTCGCTTTGCACAAAGTGAAACGATGCGAAAGTGATGCATCAACCTGAAAGTGTGTGATGCATCAGGCTAGTTAACCCCCTGATAGGACACACAAACTATAATTAGGAACAGGTACGCACATTCTCGGATGTAGAACTGCACCACTTTCAGTGCCTGCAGTTGGTCATTGAAAGGGGGTGTTTTTTTTAAAATACACACAAGAAAATCATATAGTTTCATAAAGTCTGTCCCACAAATTTTTAAATGCTTTAGCATTCTATGCAAATATTCTACTAATCATGGCAATGAAGGTGAGGAATTTGGCCTTGATAGCTTGATAGCCTGTTTATTTAAGCATTGGCACTAAATATGATGCTATGTCACAGGATGTTAAAACCGACTGTGAATGGATGTGACTTAAGGCAGGGTTTGGCAGTACTGAGTTAAAGAGATGCATAGTGAGCTTAAAACGCCTCTAAAATTGCATCCTCTCTAGTGGTTTGGATGTGTCCTCAAAAAAAAAAATACTAATCTGTAGCACTGTTATCTGATAATATACCAATTTATAATACTGGAGGGCAGTTGTAAGGTGGTCCTTTTATTTTCCTTCTCTTATCCTAACGCAAATAACTGATGGAGGTAGGTAGTGCTCAAGCAACCCTTGGGATATTCCATTCAGACATATTGCACAGTAGCCTAACAGCGATGAAAAATAAACAGCCTACTTTTCCTCTGTGCAAATAGAGCTTGTAATTCTATTCAGTTAGGCTAAGTAGCCTGTGCAATCCTGACATGTTGGCTAGCATTGTATTGTAGCAACATACACAACAAAAGGTAGGCCTCCCTCAAACCGTGTTAAACAGCTTCTAATGTTATGCTGTTAGCCTATGAAAATGTTTTTAATTAATGAACTATGAAAAAAGTGCTTTTAATTTGTCAGAATATCTATCAAGAAGAAAACAGACAACCTCTGTGTTTCTTTAAAAATCCTTTTTCTTCACAAGCTCCTCCCGTCTGGGGAAAAGCAGCAGTGTTCACCCTCATATTCTGATGTCTGTCATACAATGCCTTTTTAATTCCAATTTTAACTTACCTGAAAATAAGGACTCATTTGAAAACAAAAGTTGTGAACCTCCATTATGACTTTTCAGTGATGAACACAAACTTGTCTGACTAATCTTTATATCACGTTGTCACTGAAAGTAAACATTTTAATGGCAGATTCTTATTTCCCAGCTCTGTGTCTTGCCGATGGATGTATTTAGAAAATGGTGGCACAAACATGGCAGCCATTAGCTTTTAACCTATTCTATTTATAGTAAATATAAATGAGAAATTCTAGGCCTACAGGAACATGTTGGTTTGTTGGTGGAGGTAATTATACATGAAATAGGACATGTTCATGAATGAAAAAAAAAAAAAAACAGTTTTGCCAATTATCGACAACTTAAAATATTACACAGTGTCCTTTTAACACGATGTACCATGTTGTTAAGAAATTTTCTGAGTTTCTCAGGCACTGCAGAGCATCACCATGTCGCATTGCATAAAAACCTCAGGGGAGTAAGGTGGCTGCAGTAAGACACTGCAGTTGCTTTCCTCCAGTTGCACCAACTGGGACCTCCTCTGTGACAATAGAACTTTGCTCTAATCGGCTTAAGGCTTCACTCGTATGCAGGAAATCAGTTACACATCCATCCGTTTTGTGCGCAGGAAAAAAGGCAAACACAGTGACTTCAGGCACGGCTGTCAGATCACTGAGCTGTGGAAAGTAGATTGAGTGACTACATGGCAGTCTTTCTCTGCTCCTCCCCTGCATTTATGATTAGTTCATTTAGAATTAAATATGTCTGGACTCAATCAATGCCATTGTAGTTTTTAACCCACAGTATTTTTATTAACATATACATGGTGTACTTCCCTTACAGCCACTGAGGTAAACCATTACAAATGTACCTCTGTAGGGATGTCTTGCATGTTGTCAAGTTTTGTCAGCAAATGTTGATGATCATACTAATTAAACACCATACTACAGTTTTGAGTACTTTTGTTCATAGTAAAAAAATTGGATCCAAAAAAAAAAGAGAACATAGGGCGAAGGGGAAAAAAATCCAGATGTTTTCTTTCAATGACTAGCTAATGGAGAGGAAGTGTCAGACCTAGTCATCAGAGGGGACGGAGAAACACAAGTGTCATCTTTGCACTGCTGCACTCGCTCTCTTACATCTCCAGAGAGCTTCAATTAAATCACCAGATTGGTGTTTCAGACCCAACAGAAAAGTGATCTTTATATATTTTCCCCTGTTTCTTCACCGAAGCATTGAGAACATCAGTAAGTTCACCTCCCTCCATATCCAGTATATGGCCATATCTGGTTTGTAAGCCCCGCTGCTCAGCCCCGGCCCACAGTAATGATCGCTCCACTGATGTTAATGCGACAGCTTTTTTGTCCCAGTGTGAGAGAAGGCCTGAGTGAAAGGGACCCTCTGTCTTTGCTACACTTCATGTAATTTTGAGAAATGTGCAATGCCCTTCGATCCAGCACCCCACCCCCACATTCCCTTTCCTCCTCTGTCGTTCTCCTCTTGCTGCCTCTCAAACAGAGCAAACATTTCCTGAAAGTGTGTGACCCAGATTCTTTCTCCCCATTTCCATTCTTCTGATGTTCTCTCCGGGTGTGCGGTACCAGGTCTTTCTCCCAGTCCTCTTAGCAACAGTTGTTACTCTTAATGTTTTAAGGCATTTGTGCATGTGTGTGTGTGTGTGTGGGGGGGGGCGGGGGGGTGTAAGACTGGAATCTGGTGAGGTGGAAAAGGGGCTCCCCTGAGCATGCAGTCATTTACTTTAAAAATGTATCCCCTAAACAGACAGGCAACTCAAAGGGAAGACTAATGAATGTGATGCGCCTCCCTCACTGAGTCTCTGATATTTAATCAGCTATCAGTGCGGCTGCTAAGAGCGCTTCAGCGCTGCAAGTGCCCGCCGCATTTATTTGTTTCTTAAATTAGACGAGCCCTTAAGTGGCTGTAGGGTGAGAGAAGCGGGTGGTGTAATTTCATATCCACCTAATTGGCTGAGGTGCTTTATTATGCTTTCCTTTTGGCTCTTTGGCTCACTGGGTTGTGCGCAAGATGCTCACTCTCATTACTGATGCCTCAACACTTAACCGTGCCCGACAACTATGTGTGTGTGCGTGTGTGTGTGTGTGTTTGTGTGTACACGTATGTGGTAGGACAGAAAACAAGAACAAAAAAATAAACTAGGCATCTAGCCTGTGGTGCTGTTGAGGACACACATCTGCGATACAGCATATGCTGAACCAAGGGGTCATGTGACAGTGTGACTGTTGTTTTTATCACCGTTCGTGCCATCGGAGGATAGGCACGAAAGGTTGAACGCAGGGCCCAGCACGGGTGGGTGTGACTGCATTCTACAGCTGTTGTGTTGTCTTATCCCAGGTGTTCATCCCTACTCTCACGTCAGCTGTGTGTCCAAGGGCTGATGCTGGACTTGTGCCAGGAGGTAATTAAGGCTCCTCAGTAAGCCACTGCAGCCCTGTAACAGATTGGGTGAATGATCACTTGCAGCCTCTGGTCATTTTTTGTGTCTGTGTGTGGAAAATTATATTTAGAGATTTTGCTGATCTAAAGCCATAGGGATGGCAGTGACGCTATTACGCTGAATCCAGGAAATTAGCTTTTCCTCTCAGATACATTAACCATTGCCATGCTATGAACACAGATGCTTCACTACTGGCCAATACCATGGCTTGCATGGTAAAGAGCTGTGTTGTAAGCCCATGCAAATACGTTCAGTGGACAACATAAATCCATGTTGTGGTGTATGCATAATGGCTTTTGTTTTAATTGAATCATGATTCATTGTTTGAGCACTGTAGTGACATAAATATATGAATGTCAATATGCAGATGTTCAGACGTGTTGATTATTCAACCAGAGGGATTGGAGGAGGCAGTGCATGAGTAAGGCAGACATTACTCAGACACAGTCAGACACCAGACTGTTAGTACTCAGCATTTCCCACTTACCAATTTAGTAATATTTACGGTGGAAGTCTTTAATTTAGCTATTTTTAATCAAGGCTCAAAGTGCATCTGTATCATGGTAGTAGCCTTACATAACAACAAAGGGTTTCTGATCATAAAGATACAGTTGTGACATTTGAGAATGAGTATGCAGTTTTTGTGTCCCTACATTTGCATAATGTTATATGAATGCACAACCCCATTATTCTAAATTGCTGGCGCCTTTGGAAAGGGCAGCACATAAGGCATTCATTGAGAAGAAGAGCTGTAACCTTGAGGGTGACTTCAGAAGGCTGGGAGAGGGGCACTCTTATTCAAAGGCCAAAGCCAGGCATCATTAATCAAAACTGACCTGGGCCAGGAAGCGCTGTTAATTTTATCCGGAATCGGTTGTTCCAAGAGTTAATGTGGTGAAGGCCTTTGGGTGCGGGCTGATTGCTGAGATGCTCACACTTAGCCTTTTTAAAACAATAAGGAACAGCTTTTAGGGAGAAGAGAAGAATATCCAACCTTTTACTTTCTATTAAATAGCTAACATACCAGTGATCATAGTCTGTGTATGATTGGTAATAGATATGGCACATTGCAATGCTGCCGCTCCCGTGTAGCTGCTCTTTCAATTGTGTGTCACTTTTTTTGTGTCTGAGGGCTTGCAGGCTCACTCATTTACTTTTATCTCAGTGGATCAGAATGTCTTGACGTGGTCCTACAGTATGAATATATCAGGGTGACATGTACACTTTAGGCCACATCATTATATTCATCTCTGCTAGTAGAACACATCAATGCCTCAGCTTCTCTGTTGGTAGTCTACTTTGAGCAGATTTGTAACTCCAACACACCAAGACTGGAGAACAATGAGGATGGGGAAAATCCATCCTCACCATTCTAACAACTCTTTGCTAATTGCGCGGCTGTTTATCTTGGGAAGCTGGCTCGAACATGGGCACTTTCGTCCCGCTCGCCTTTTGCGAGTGTTTAGTGCATAAGCCTCCACCATTGCCTGAAGGTGATCATTAATGGAGGAGTACAGTAAACATCTATTATATCATAGGAGCCGGCTGCACACCAGTGGCCCGACAATAAGTGTGTCACGGTGATGAATCGGCTGCATTTCTTCAGTGGCCTTTTCCTTTCCACCTTGAAGAAATGGAAGTAATATCGAGCAAACAATTACAGTGGCCATCGTGGAATGGAATCAGTAAATTTTACAACAAACCATTTTTCTTTTTAAGAAATGTATTGTTAAATGCCAGCAGACCACAGAGATTTTGGAAAGTTAAGGCACAATGATTTGTCAAAACCTGGGCCTAAAACAGCTGTGAATACAACACTGTTTTTACAGAACTAAATTGTGGAAATAGCCCAGGTCTAAGTCTGTGATGTAAACAGCCTTTGTGATGACTTTCAAAATTTGAACACTGAGCACATTACATTTAAAGTCTGTATTTATTATGACTTACAATTTTGCTAGAAACTTTACCAGACCTCCCAAATGTTTTAGGTGTGTTTCCATTAACCATTCTAAAAATGACATTATAAAATAATTATATAACTCTGAGTTTGATAAATTTACACTGCACTGTCAAAAAGTCTAATACTTGTCTATAGAAATCATTACAGCCATACATTATACAGTACACATAATGAGTTGCATGCAGTATTGACAACATGCAGGTAAATCATATAAAGAAACACGATAGAGATAACTTATTAAACATGTAAACATGCTTAGGTTCCTAAGTTCATTTCTGTAAGTGTACTTTAATAAGGTTAATATGTACCACTCTTAGGTATTGCTTACATTTTAGAGGTCAAAAATATAAAAGGTAATGTTTGGACATATGTAAAGTTTTTAACATCACCTAGTGCTGGAGGAAAATAAATGTGAAAGAACAAGAAGTCTCAGTGGACATAGCATACACTTTACATCATAGCCGCAAATGCTCCGACCCCGCTCACATTTTGTCCAAGTAATCTCCCATAATTTACAAGGTTCAAACTCAATCAAGTCAATATGTTTGATCGCTGCTGCTGAAATCGTCTGGATTTAGCCACTCAAGTGTTGCAAGGTATGCTTTACATACTGTAACACTCTTTATAGCTACACTATAGTAATAAGAACATTTGGAAAAAAAGCATGTTAGGGCCTACTGTATTTAGAGATGGCTCGGGAAACGTGCATGGAACATAACTTTGGCAAGGAAAACCTTTTTAATGTTGAGAGACATCTTTTTTCGGAAACCTACCCAAGCTTCAAACTGCAGCATAGAGCCTGTACGTTCAAACCCCAGCAGCCCCAAAAGACCAATCCCTCCCCTAGTGTGCTCAGATGAGGCACACAAAACACTTTCATGTGCCGCATCCCTCTTCCGTGCGCCAGTGAGCCAGGGCAGCCCGAGCAGAGGTCATTATCAGATTAGAGAGGGATCAAGGCCCTTTAGACAAATGTCATTTCCTCCAGGGAAATAACTGCTCACCCACACACCTTGACAGGCCACTGAGACTTTAAAGCACTTCAGTGTGTGTGTGTGTGTTTGTGTTGTGCGTGTGTGTGCATATGCGTGTGTGTGTGTGCAGTGAGGGGGAATTGACCTTTGTCTGTCAGAACACTTGCAGCGTTAAACATCCACTTTAAGCACCATACTGGTTTCTCTTCAGAGACCACTGGCTGTCATCACAAACATACATCTCAAACCACTGCACAGCTTACCTCAGCATAGCTAGGGGACCAAAGCTGGAGGACTACAATTTTGCACAGCACCAATCAAGACAAGACCACAGTCCTCAATCACAAGTCCTTAAGAACCTGATAAGCACCCAAAAATAATCATTGCTATTTGTAGGGTAATTAGTGGCAAATGTTGAGCAGATCACAGATTAAAGTGCTGCTTTAAATTTACTGAGTCATCAACAGTACCACATTTACAAGAGTTAAGGAGGTGGGTAGTGTTAGGATATGTGCTCTTCTGAAAGCTGGTGTTAACCCTCCTTAGTTGACTTCCTTCAAAGCCTAGCCTTACACATTTCATGTAGGGATGGAACATTATTTATTCATTCATTAACTTTCCACAGTATTCTTTCCTTCTCCCGTAGGTTGTCAACATATTGCAATAGTTGCATGTCTAAAAATGCTCTGTAGAACTGCACCATACCTTTCTTTGATATACAGCTTTTATTTGAACTTCAAATGCAAGACAGAAGTCAGTGATTGGCTTTCTTAAAATAGTAATTGCCTTGTCTTCCCGTGTGAATTTAAAGTAGATTGGCACACCCAGTAATTTGTAACTGCCATTCGTTTCAAAAGCAGCAATGTTGATGCAATTCCTAGGAAAGTCAGTCATTGGCTTTGTGGGTCTGGATACATTTTTTGCAGTTCTATGTTTTTAGCATTGCGCCTGTTTACCAAAGAAGACACTTAACCCTCGTTTGCTGATGTTTTTTTGGAGATCAGACCCACCACTGTGGACATCATCTCTGCTGTTATTGCAGTGGGTAAATGAGTGGGGGCCTGTGGAGCGAGTACCACTAGTTTAGGGTTTTGGATGATTTGTTGTGAAGTTTGACCACCTGGGTTCTATCCAACAAAAAGTCAAGGATCCATTAGCACAGAGACTCTGTACAACTCCCATGTGTAAGAGTATGTCATACAATGTGTATGGGAGAACAGATTTAAAGGCTGAACTGTTGTCAACAAGCGAAAACCTTTGCATAGGTGTTGGAGTCCTCTAGGAGTTGAAAAATGTTGTGTAGGCACAATGAGACTGCATCGTCGACAGACCTGTTTGTTCTATAAGCAATGTGAAAATGGCTCCAGGGCACAGCTTGAAAGATGATTACAGACCAGCCGTTGTGTTATTTTCATGATAACCAATGTCAGAACGACAGATCTGCAATTATTTAAGCAGCATAGACTAGATATATTTTAAATATAGCCATTATGCACATTATCCACAGTCACATTTTGTTTTAATCATGTAGGAGCTTGACATTGGAGATTGTATACTGCTGCACTGCTGAATCCTCACTCTGGACAGTCTGTTATCTGATGCCTTTAGTTCTCACCAGTGCTTTATAGACTGAGTGATTGTGTGATGCCATGGCTTCCTCGTTTTCATTCTGAGTTGGGAAAATCAGCCTTTTTTGTCTCTTTCTGTGGAACCATAGCTGTAGTAGCATGGCTATCTCACAAACCTCACACATCAAATGACAGTTCCCAAAATGCTCTTCTTTAAAGGTGTGTCATTTGGAGTCTATCATTACATCACACATGTAATACACAGACCCTTTTGCTCCATTAAATCAAGGCAAAGAGTGTTGTACACTGTTTGCTAAAGCTGATAGTGAAGACTCACCTCCAGCCACATCTGTCTACCCCAGCTAATTACTGCTAAGTAGTGAAAACACAGTAAAGTACTAGGCTTGACAAATTAATGGCTGAACTGCCCACAGGTTACCTAATATTTACTAACTTGAATTAACAGACCAGACTGCACTTTTTGACCAAGAGACATATTTAGCATGTAAACACCAATATGTACACATAACTATTACTATGTTAATCAAACAATAAGCACAACAAATCCACTTGATCTGTTTAAGAACTGCTCGGCCACACTGTAAGCAGAAGTAGAGATGGAAATTGATAAGATTTCATGTAGATCAATTTCCTTGATTCTGCTTGTTGATCTAATCCCTTATTGATTCCCTCATCAGTTGTCTTCTTGAAAAAAAAAATGGTAGTTTTTCTACTTCTTCTATTTTTTTGTCTATGATGCTACCATTCCTGGCACATTGCATTGTCACTGTTAGTAATTAGTAAAGCTTACCTATCCATGTGCTGCTATTTGAACCTGGTACCAGGCAGGGATAAGGTGCTGGGCAAGTCTGTCTTGATGGGAGTTTACTTTCAGTGTAATATTTCTCCCTACACATTAATCATGCTGGCTGAAGTAAATAGAATAGCATAGCTTAAATGCATCTTGACATTTCTGATGCTTTTTTAGCAACTAGAGATATGCACATGCTGTGCTTTAAATAGCACACTGTGTGTGCATATACTGTAGGCTCCATTGAAAACAGAAGGCAACTGCTCTGCTGCCTGAATAGAGAGGTAGCTTGTTAGATATGACTACAAAGTGAGGGCAACTTCTATAAATGTTTGCTTTGAATGGGATTTTTAGACTGCTGAAATGACGACACGACGTTACCATGTAGCAAGCACCTACGTAATGACAGATGGCACATAAATCGTACAAGACGTTATATGATTTCCAACACAACAGAATATGATTTCCAACACAACAAAACATTGCTGTCTGTATGTCAGCTGGCACTTAACTAATTTCCCTGTGACCACCTACTGGAACTTGCATTCTTCTAATGTTGACAAGGGAGGAAAACCTTCACTATTGACTTTGTTGTCTGTGTAGATTCTCATTCGTCCAGGTCATGGTAGTCAAAGGAGCTGTAAGCAACTGGACTTCTTTTTGTGGAGCTTGAAGACATTTCACCTTTCATCCAAAAGGCTTCTTTAAGAAGTAAGAAAGGTGAAGAAAGGTGATTCGTTTTCAAGCTCCAAGAAGAAGTCCAGTTGCTTACAACTTAGCTCCTTTGACTATTGACGTTGTTACTTCTCAGCGGCACTTGTTCACCGTCGTAGATTCGTTTTCGCTCCTTTTGCAGCAAGTTTGACAATGCTTTGCTGACTGTTGAGCTTAGCTCAAACAGCTTGGTAAAACTTTTGCTGCCTGTCATAATCTAAATTGCAGAATACAAAACAGAAGGCCATGCAATTTTTCTAAAATGTATTGCCTACTGTATTATATATATCAAGATATTAAGGATATTTTTGAACCATTTTGAAAATCGACAAAGGGCTAGGATTTGCTTGAGCTGATCACTGTGTCATTATTGAATTTGGAAAAAGTAACTTTACTCAGGCCCATAAACTTTGTACTTACTGCAGTGTTGATAGCTAGGTAGGTAGTCAAGTGCCAAATAAGATATGTAATTTCTTTAGCTAGCTCCATAATATAGCTGACATAACTTTAAAATGCCATTTCAGCATCAATAATCAAGTCAATGTCATAATAGAGGCATACGGTTCTGATGAATCCCAACTAGGGATGCAAATTATCGATTAATTCATTAATCGATAGTTGACTGGCCTTGTCGATCGATTAATGATTAATTGATAAGCGCCGATTTCTCCCTGAATTTCAGTGTTCCAATAGAGTCTATGAGAATATAAGCTACACATAGTTAAAATACTGAATTCAAAAAATGTAATATTCCTTAATGAAGGATTTATTGTACCATTAGGAACATAGTGCAGGCAAATTGGTGAACTGTAAACAAACAGTAAAGACGTGGCCGCTTTAGCAAATGACGGAAGAACACAGAGTTGCAATATTATATGCCTCTGCGATCGTCTTTAAGTGTTGTCACGCTGCATTTGGACTCTCTACGAACATGATTTTGATAAGCAAGGCTTAACAGAACTTTGGAATAGCTAGCTTGACTACCAAAGGCATGGAACTAACGTCTGAGTCATGGCCATAGCATTCATGGTGCCTATACTGTTAGTAATGCCCTCTGCTCTCCCATCATCACATGCTCGCCTTCTCAACAGTGCTGTAATTGCAGGTTGTTCTGATGCACTTGTTCCATAAAGCACAGCTGCATGTTGTTGAGGTGGTAACTCAGTGAAGTAGTTGAACTGTTGTATTTAAACGTAGCACCACGCAGAGTACAGTACATTTGGCTTCTTTTCGTCTTGACCGCTTCATGTCTTGAGCTGTGTCTCTCGCGTTAGCATTTCACGTTGCGCTCAGCGGTGCCCTCTATTAGCGATACCACTACTGAAAACAATTAACTGACAGTTCATTTAATTTATTCGACCAAATTCTTATCGACAATTAATCGATAGTCGATTAATTGTTTGCATCCCTAATCCCAACATTTGGAGCTGGTTCTAGATGTCCAACCCTACTGTAGGTCTGAAGGAGCCTGTAGTGTTTTAGGAAAGGAAAATGTAAATTACCCAATCTGAGAGGTTGACCCTGATGTCAAGCAGGCAGGCAGAGGCAGAGCTTTGCTACATGTTGATTCATCTGTCATGGCTTCTGCAGCTGGTCATACCCAAATGAATTTCCAGAATAATTTTACAAGTTAAAAAGACAACTATATTCCCTTTGCATTGCTCCAGATTTTATGAACTTTTCAAAATTCATCAAATGCCCTAACCAATCCTAGAAAGCGCACACTACAAGACCTGTGTGTGTTTTGATGACTAGAATCTGCTTGATAGAACTGCGAATGAAATGCAGGCAGGATCATGTGAAGGTTTGCAGGCTCTCTAATCATGATGGACACTAGGCTAACCAGGAGACCTTGCCAAGAGCAATGTGAGTTGCAGCAGCACTCTCCGTTGCAACTCAAGATCCGACTGTGAGTTGCTAGACTTACCGCACACCCATACAGATGAGCACCTGGGGCACAGAGGCGTCAATGAGGTCTGAGGAGGATGGAGGACGCTGGATGCTGGATGCTCTCTGCCATCTGCAATCACTCCATGTTGTGCTTGTTAGTGAAGTGTATACTCTTTTTATCTGTCAAGACTGTACTGGTCTGTACTAAGCTGTCCGTCCCACATGAGTGTATCCTACATAAACTCGATCTGAATGTCAGTTCCTGCTGTGACCTGCTTTTAACATGCAAACGTGCCATGGTTCTGTGGAGTCCGTAGCTTAAAAGTAAATACACTACTCATGACACAGAAGTGAGCTCCCTTTAACAGACTTAGTGCTTTCTTCCAGAGAGTGATACACCATGCATCTTTGTGTTTAAATAAACAAATGATTGTATTTTTGCCTATGTGTGTGTGTGTGTAAGAGAGAGAGAGAGACAGAGAAAGTGTGGACAGAGAAAAAGAAAAGGGTAGTTGGCAGAAGAGAAAGTGTGGTATCGTTTCCTCTGTGTTTTTCCTTGCTGTGCATGTGTTGGCACCGAGCCGTTTGAAGCTGTAAAAGGTGATGAGCTCTGAGTTCAGCTGGTGCATCAGCTGGGTGGCAGCCCAGCTTAGAAGAGGGGGGAAGCATCAGCAGCGCAAGTGGCAGCATTGCTTCTCTTCTGAGACACACCGTCTCTCCAAGCGGCCCTTTGATCAGGGTTTAATCATCTTCACGTGTCCCCTTTTTCTGTGCCACTGCATGGGAACAAAGTCATCACTCTGCTTTGGTTGGTGACTTCCTGCGTTGTTCCTCTGGTGTCATTTTCACTGTGCTTTCCTTCTTTGCCAGGACCTGACCTGCTACCGTCATGCTTCAGCACTGCATGTTTGTTTGTTTGTGATGTACATTGCATTTTACTGACTAACTGGTATATTGCAGAAATTTATTTATTTATTTTTTAAATCCTGTGGTGGTTCACCGGGTGGAATCAATTTGGCACATGAATCTGGCCTTGAGCTTTCCTACGCCATGTGCAGGATGACTTGAGAATGAGCTGGGGTATGGGGTTAATTCTCCTGCCTTTCTCCTAGCACCAGGAGAAGCTGTGCAGGTCCTCCAGCAAAACATACTATGAATTTATTTCACACTATTACCCATTAGTTTTATTTTCCCACAAAACCTTTTCATTATTTATGATATATAGGCCACTGTGTACAGTATGGCAGTCAGAACAAGAGTGTGTCCTATATCTGCTGTCATTCAAAATCATTAAAAATCCTGTTTGTTGGAGATCTGTCAATCTGTCTATTTATCTATCTATCTGTCTGTCTGTCTGTCTGTCTATCTATGAAAGTATCAAAGTGTAAAAATGAGCAAGGAAGAAGAGAGAATATAAAAATAATAATACAAATAATAACACAATAAATAATAAGTGGTGAATGAACTATATACAGACTAGTACAGTAGTACAGTAGTAATATTGCACTGTGGGTATTGCACATTTTGCTGTGGCTATTGCAGTTTGAACATAGACAACAGCAGCAGTACCAGTAGGGTAACAAACCCAAATTACACACACGCATGCACTCACTCACTCACTCACACACACACACACACACACACACACACACACACACACACACACACACACACACACACACACACACACACACACACACACACACAAGCACAGCAGCAGTGGAGTGACAATGGGTGAAATGTCTATACGGAAATCAGTATCACTATTCCGGTGCATTAAGAGTTATGATTGCCCATGGAAAGAGGCTGTTCTTTAGTTTGTTTTGCACTTGATGGATCTAAGCCTTCTTCCAGAGGGTAACATGTTGAATAGGTGATCTTTTATGATCACCCTGGCTCTGGTGAGACAGACCTGGCCATTGCATCCAGGGAGGGCAGTGGACAACCAATCACTGTCTTTCTTTCTGCCTGCCTGCCTGTCTGTATACTGTATACTATTATATACTCATTATAGGGCTGTATGGAATGCTCACAAACATCCTATTGACTTTGAATGGGCTGCTCAGAGGTCAGAGGTCAAATATTTGTTTAAATAAAAGTATAATGGCTGCTATCAGTGGCAGTGGGTTTGTGGCTTCTTTCATCACTCTGCACATAGTCTGGACTATCAGCAGTAAGCTGCAACGAGTTATTTAGCAGCTGGACACGTTGCTATGAAACATTTATACAGTCTATTTCCTCAAAAAACTATTTTTAGCAGCGGAGGCATGAAGTGGCAACAACAACAATTAAAATATGACATTTGTAGAAGTTTCAAACTCTCTATTGTTTTTTTTGGCAAGTAGCTGTATAATAAGAGGCTTAATGTTCAGTGAGGTGGTCATTCTCAAAGAATAAGCCCCAACAGAGTGATGCAGCAAAAGTGTTGGGGACCTGTATCAATCTGTTGGGGCATATTCCATGAGAATCACCACCTAGCAGAATTTTAGAATTTTATCCCTTACACAAAAAATTCTAAATACACTCATTGGAATTCTGAGGTGTTTTAGAATGTCACTAGCATTCTCATAGTAGTCTCTCACATTCTTAGGCATGTCATGGCTGTTGAGGTGGGTTTAGAAGCAGTGGGGAGTTCGGGGCGGGCACACAGTGTTGGTCTTAATCACACACTGTAGCTGTCTTCTTAGTCTTAATGCAGAGCCCGTACAGTCTGTCAGCAGTGCCTGGGAGTCTCTCTCGCTCCAGGTTTGTGTGCAGCCAGACTTTTGCCACAGTCTTCACTGTCTCTGCTGCCTCACTCAGGTGGAAGTCCTTACACAACCTCAGGGACACAGTCCTTTGTTTCTTGTATTTTCTGATTGACAGCGGTAGGAAGGACATTTGTTTTGTCTTTTTAATGGCGTGATTGTGGCAAATTCAATGGAAGGTCAACCAAAGTAATCCACATGGAACTGCCGTATTGTGTATGACCATGACCTAGAGTTCCCCTATTTTTTTCAAATGGGTTTAAGAGATGAAGATGTTCAAACAAAGAACAGGTGACAGTGCCATAAGTCCTGGAAAGCTGAACTGTCAGTGTCGTTGTAGCTGTAAGCTCGGCAGGCATACATTGGGTTTTGAGTGTAAATGAACGAGACCCAAGGGGTGCTGCCCTGTACAGTTGCGAGGCACTTGAGATTGGAGAGGTGGATAACGAGGGGAGGCTGGGCCCAGCAGGGCATAATGTGTTGGGATGAAGCCTTTCCTCCTGCCTCCACTGACACTCATCCACAGCCACAGACTAATTAGATTTTTCATGGAGCACAGTGTGACATATTCTTCTCTAATCAAAACCACTCAACACTAGCCACTGTTTATTTACGAACAGCTGTGATGGGAAACACAGGAATGCACTTTACTGAAGAGCTTGTACTCACTGTTCTTCTTACGTGCGCCTTTCTCTCTCTCTCTCAGTTGTACTTATTTCACTGGGGAATGTTTTGTAGGAAAAAAAAAGATAAGTCAAGGGGAAAGCAAATCTTTAATGCTTATTTTTACTGTTCACAATATTATTTTTTAAGGTGTACTAAAACTTTTTAGGAGTACTAGGTGTTCACTTAAATGATCCAAAACACATGATCAGTCTCACATAGAGCAACTGTATTCAATCTCAGTCTAAACACATTTTAAATTGGTTAGCTGGTCCATTGTGCTCAGATTGGTCATAAAAACAGTAACACAGGTTATTTAAATTGTTTTTGACTTTGTCAAAGCGATGTCACCTTTTTCCAGAAGAAAAGAAAGACAAATGACCAAAATTGCAACAAGTTTTTTCCAGGTAAATGCTGTGACTCCCTCTTGTGTGAATGGCGGGTTTCTGCAACTTTGTGATGTTTACTTGCAAGAAGACACGGGGAACATATCTCAGGTCCCCTTCAAGTATATTGCTTTGGTTCTGTGCAGCAAGGTTGCCATGATGCAGAGATACAACATTGGTCATGTTTGTTTGGTATGTGTTGGTGGGTGTTTTTTTACACACACACACACACACACACACACACACACACACACACACACACACACACACACACACACACACACACACACACACACACACACACACACACACACACTGACACACACACACACTGACACACACACACTGACACACACACATACACACACACACACACACACACACACACACACACACACACACACACACACACACACACACACTGACACGTAGAGACACCGAGAGTGAGTATGTCAATAATTAATTATAGATCAGATTAAAAAATGTATGACTGCACAGATGTGCTATTTAAGTAGCTCAGTTTTGTGTACCACCAAATAAAAATGAAAACTGCAGGAGGCACTTAAATCTCTCGCAGAATTCTGAATAAAAGGAAAGGTCACAAAAAGTATTTATTTGAGGATGTTACATTGAAAAATATCCCTGTGAATGAAGCATCACGAAATGGAAAAGAGTCATTGGGAGAAAAGGAGTTCAGAAGCTTGCCTTAATGGAATTCATAGTGATGTGTGACTGAGATAGGGCTATAGACGAATTCAGAACTAAGCTCTGTGTGTGCGTGTATGTGTGTGTGTATGTCTATCAGAGAGAGAGAGAGAGAGAGAGACACTGGAGTTCTTTTAGCTGATGTTTAATGTCTCCCTAGATGAGGTAGCTCCAGCTGGAGTTGCACATTTTTGAGGTGTGGGCTGTCTCCCCACAGGGAACTGGAGGTTAATGTAGGAGTAACACTCAGCAGCACGCAATTCATGTTACACCACTGTTCTGCACAGCAACCTTGTCAGCTGACATGCATGCGTCCACACACGCACGCACACACACGCACACGCACGTGCGTTCTTTAATTACTCTTTATAAACATACACTTAATAAACACATGATGTGCGTAATTTTTGTCAATTTCATTTTTCACACACTTTGATTCTCTACCACCCAGTGTCAGTCAAAACAGCAGTCTTACAATCTATGAGCTCTTGCCTTGATGAAATGACAGCCTCAACCACTTCGGGTCTTGAGGGTTTCTGGGAAATGGGTAAATCTATAACCTTGCTGTATTCAGTAGTCAGAGAGATTGCAATATCTCTACAAGCACAGAGGAATACAAATTGAGCCCCAGGTGTGTGGAGTGCTGTAGTATGTACACGTATGATCAAGGCATCCAACTGCTCCATCACAAAAACCATTATCCTATTTATGTCACCCCACAGATCATTTAAATTTCTTTTAATTTTTTTTTCTCACCTCCCGAATTACCTTCTTTTTAATCACACGTTTTTCTCCTTCACTGTCCTCTCTCTCTCCCACACCCCTTGTATTTGTGTTTTGCTCTGGTGGCTCTGGGCATGAGACAAATGATCGGGCCGGGTCAGGGCATTCCTTATCAGGGCACGGCTGGAGGTTTTTGTTTTTGCGCATGATTTGCGGTGCAGCGTGGCTGGCGGCGCGGGGTGTGTGTAGAGATGTTAATGCATGCTGGGCGGCGCTGGCAGGGCTCTCATTAGGGCGTGCGGAGGGCAATTCTTCATGGCGGCAGCACACTGGGGATTCTCCGCTGGCTCCCGTACCCGCCCAGCATAATGGCCAACCTGAGTCGCCGCTGATGTATCACAAGCTGTTGTCTCAGCACTGTAATGGGACATTTATTTTTAAAAGTTACTCATCTTTTCTCAGTGGAGCAAATCCCCTCTCTCTACCTCTCTCTCTCTCTCTCTCTCTCTCTCTCTCTCTCTCTCTCTTTTTTCTCTTTCTCTCATTCTCTTTCCCCCTGAGTGGCCTCTAGGTTTAGATAGCATTTGCATCCAGCCATTTATCACACTCTTCACGAAAGCTTTACAGGTTTTTTTGTTTTTTAATCTGTGGTTTTCAGAGCTAACTCTAAGTAAGCAATAAAACCTGTCCTTAACCAGAAGGGGAAAATGGTCAAGCAAACAAATGAAACCAAGTGTGAATGTGACCAGCTTTTTGCACTAGCCCGAAACAGTGAGTGATTGTGATCATGTGTGCTCGGTTATTCTGTGTAAGTACTAACACACACTAGTGTATGGACTTTATAGTTACAGCATTGACTCGACTCACATACAGTACCATTGTTAGATGTAAGAGATATGACGAAATGGAAAATTCTCTCCATTTTTCTCAAAGATAGCTATCATGTAAGTGTGTTCTTGTAACCCGCCTTGTTAAGTAGCAAACTACTGTACATCGATTGCGTGTAAAAGTTGTTTTACTTTTTTTTGAAATTGTAATCTAAGTGTACTCTTCCTCCTTATATGCAATTACAAATTCATATAGGCTCAAGACAATGTTGAGCTGCTTTAGTGTTATACTGTGTAGTGTTATTTAGATGATTTTAATGTTGTGTTGAATTATCTTTAGAGAAGAAAGTAGGCATTTTTTAGCTTCCTTTTAAAATCCTTTTCACGCGTGAGCATTTTTTCCCCCATTTCCAACTCCAATATTTCCTGTCATTTTCTTATGTCTTGAGCTATGCTGCCGTTTTAAATTCCCCTTTCTAATTCCTTAGCAACGAGATCTCCTCATGTGATAAAGACTAGCTACGATCTTCCATTCTGAATGGAAAGTGCAAAGCTGGTTATTGAGTTTGCCAGGCAGTGATGAGCACAACTCTGTTTTTTCCTCATGTCGCCGCTGATCAAAAAAATGTGAAAAACGTGAGCTATATTTCACAGGTGTGTTCCTTGCTGAGGGATGTGTTGTAAAGACAGTGGCAGCCATTTGTATATAGAAAATGTATGACACAGTCATGAATAAAAAATGATAACAAAAAGATTTAGCTTATAAACAACTTTAAAATATTTGCTCAAAAGTAATTAGAGTATCCCTTTAAACCACAGCTGGATTGAACTCCCTGTTATAAAAGCCTGGTTACCTTATATTTGCATTACTTTCACCTGCCCAGTCACAACCAACTATGTCATTTTACAGGAAGTATGTGCAGCCTTTCATGTCCTTTCGTGTGCACATACTGTATTTGAAACATGTTTACTTATTAAGGACAAAATAAAAATGTTTGCATGAAAAAGGCAGGCTGACAGGCAAAGAGAAGTTTAAAGGTGAATGACTGACTGTGCCGAAGCCATGAATTTTCAGGGACTGTAGCTTTATTCATTGGCCCCTTTCCCTGGATGTGAAATGTACTTTTTTTTTGTAGCGACAGATAAAGGGGGCTTTTTTACAATTTCTACCTTGGCCAAGGCTAATGCTTAAAACCTGGCTGTTATTAGACATACATTTGTCTGGTTTTATGCTTCCTGCCTCATGGTTAGCTTATTGATTTGGTTGTGTGATGACGGGTCCTGAATGCCAGGTCTGTGGCTCCCATTAGAACAGCTTTTTGAACAGATCATGCAGAATGTAGTGAAGGCCAGCACCCAATTTAAATATGTTTGCAAACAAGCAACTAACAAGATGATGTGGTGGCTGTGTACAGTTTTGTGTTTACGTATCATAACAGATCAGATTTAAAGCAAACATACCCTTGTAGCCATAGAGAAATAGGGCTGCATCTTAGGTGTGTTGTTTGTTTGTGTGTGTGTGTGTGTGTGTGTGTGTGTGTGTGTGTGTGTGTGTGTGTGTGTGTGTGTGTGTGTGTGTGTGAGTGTGTGTGTGTGTGTGTGTGCGCGTGTGCGCGTGTGTGCGCGCACGTCTTGAAAATGGGCTTAAAATATTGGTGTGTCACAGAAACAACCTGTACTTACTGTATGTCTGTACTTTGTTTATTGTGTATGGTGTGGTGTCCCCTTTCTCTGTCTGGCTAAGGAAGAGTTGGCATTCCCACAGTATGAGCAAGATTATTCAAACTGATCACGAAGGGATTTGCCTGCCAAGATTGTACAGACTTCAGCACTCCATGTGCAGTGTAACCACACCAGCCTGGGCCTGCTGTCAGAGAGAGAGAGAGTGTGTGTGTGTGTGTGTGTGTGTGTGTGTGTGTGTGTGTGTGTGTGTGTGTGTGTGTGTGTGTGTTTGTATTGTTTTCCTTGCTAGTTACACATTACTTGGAGAGGGAAAAATTCTGAATACAATCATTGTTCTATCTATCTATCTATCTATCTATCTATCTATCTATCTATCTATCTATCTATCTATCTATCTATCTATCTATCTATCTATCTATCTATCTATCTATCTATCTATCTATCTATCTATCTATCTATCTATCTATCTATCTATCTATCTGTCTGTCTGTCTGTCTGTCTGTCTGTCTGTCTGTCTGTCTGTCTGTCTGTCTGTCTGTCTGTCTGTCTGTCTGTCTGTCTGCCCAGCCAACCAACCACTGACATGTCTGTCTGTCCCATGTTCCATTCCATGATGATGGCAGACATGTTTGAAAGTCGGCATTTGTGTTGGACTCAGTGGTGTCTCAGAATCGGCAGCCATATTGGATCCTAGTCAGCCACTGTGGGTAGGTCTAATTAGGCAGTGTGTTTTGTGAGACCACCTGCTGCCCCACTGCTGTGTGGGGTTGGCCTGTAATCGCCACATTTACTAGAATCAGCATGAGGGAAGCAGTGCTTTTTGGAGCTGCACAGATTCTGCCAAGAACAAAGAGCCAAGAGGGAAAAATAAGGAAAACAGGTTAGGCAAAGAGGTAGAAGATGAATGAATTGGGGGTATATAGATGAGAGATTTTCTGTGTGGCATTGGACTACGTATGTCTTTTTTTACTTTATTCGGAAAATTTTTTATCTAGTCATAAAAAGTGTAGACTGGACCAGATATTGTCTTTCAGTTGATTAAGAGTGACTTCAAATGCCCCTTCTTTTTGTCAAATGTGAGCAAGAATGTTAAAAGCATTTTTTTTTTTTAAATCTCATGGTCATGTCATGAAGCTGTGTGTGTAAGAGTGTGTGTTTGTGGAGAGAATGTGATGCAACCTTTCTTATGAATGTCTATCACAAGCTAACAATTGTCCGACAGTGCACTTTCAATAAGCAGGAAAGAGGCAGATGAAAACACTCTTTCTTCAGATGTCTGTCCTTCACTTGCCATCACGTAATATCCTGGGCGTAGAACAGGAATGGTTGTCTGCTGGCAAAAAGGACATATGCAGTTTTCACCTCTTACGATCATATATTGAAAATTAATATTTTTGTCTGCCTATTTTTGTTGTTGAAATCTCTGCCTGAACTAGGTTGCTCGCGAGCCTACAAAAACATTGAAGGACAAAATTGTGCATCAGCGTGTTCAGAGGGAAAAAAAATCCAGGGCAGTCCTGAATAAAAATACCTTGAGCACCTCTGTAGTTACTGGTGCACATAAGTATGCCTGCAAACATCACTTTTTTCTCCTACAGACCAGTCTAGATGGCCATGTGCATGTACACAACATGCTTGTGTCCTGTGAAAGCCAGTATACAGTAAGTAATGGTCATTCAGGTAGTACACTCAACATCAGAGTCAACAAGTGAATGTTGAGCTCTAAGAAAATGCCTCCTTCTGTCACATGGCAGACCATTTGCTTTGATTTAAGGCATCATTGTCTTAAAAGGGCCATGGACTATATCAACTGATCTGTCAGCCATTGTAGCAGCTCTTTTACCAAGCACACTGCAAACATACTGAGAGTTTACACGGAAGTTGAAATGCATTATTCATGGTTTCAGGAAGACAGGTACATTTCAGTGGCTTGCAGTATTTCTGAATAATGTAAATGCGTGTGAATGTGTGAATCTTCTGTCTTACTTACCTAATTATTTATTTGGAATATAGGCTCCTTATCTCTTTGATTTATGTGTGTGTGTGTGTGTGATTGTGTGTGAGGTTATGCATGTAAAACTTCTGGAAGAAAGCAGATATTTGGTACCAAATGGTGGGCTATGCAGTATTGTTGTCTATTGGTATTAAGATTTCTCTGGCCTCTTGCTCTGCAAAAGTCTTTGTCCTGGAAAAGAATGGCAGTATTTTTTCTGAACCTCTGTATTGCCTCATCATTGAAACTATTTAATTAACCATCTTGAGCGTGTGCTCCAAGGCACCAATTTTGACATTTGCAGAGAGAGATAAGAAGCACTAAAAGTTTTGAACCTGTTAGATTTCGATCATTTCAGATCAGTTTTTGTTGAACACATAATAACTGTGTCTCTTTAAAAAAAAAAAAAAAAAAACGCTAAAAGGAGTTGACCGACTTTCTGTTGTGTTGTTACCACAAAAATCCCATAATAAATTTCATATGTTCATCTTTCCATGTTTATTAGACATAAAAATTATTGCTTTCATTTTAGATGGGGATTTCTTTATAGTAGTGGCCAACCATAACTAGAACTGCTCTGAGATTCTGCCCACATGCAATTTCACAGGCTTATCAAAGTGCAGAATTGTTAACCAGCAACTAAATTTGAAGGCAGTCCAGCTCTACATTAAAAAGGCCACTCCGTCATTTTTTGTGAGTTGTTTGGATTCCTTAATTCCTGGGATACGCTGTAGAACACTAATGACTGTGCATCCCAGTGCTAAATTATTCAAGACCACGCACAACACAGACCACTGCTGCCTTTTCTTAGACATCTCAGAGTTCTCTTCCAAATCCAATATCAGCCAACAGACGCACGCACGCACACACACACACACACGCACACACACAATTACCTGTCAGCAGTAATCCACTCTTGCACAAGTCCACGGGATTCAACAGGGATTTACACACTTTTGGTTTTCATGTCTACGAGAGAAAGATGGTGTGTGTGCGTGTGTATGCATATGATCTTTCATTCACTCTTTGTGTGTTTGCAGTCTGCTTGTATTTGTGTATTGAGAGAAAGACAGGCATGTCTGAGAGTGAGTATTTGTGTATCTGTCTGCTCATACGCATAGTAGGTGTGTGTGTGTGTGTTTGTGTGTGCGTGCGTGTGTGTGAAGGTGAAGGTGAAAGTGCCTTTGTCTTTGTTTACACAATCAGTCAGTCCTGTCTTATCAAGCTGTAGTAGAATGGGTAATTACGGTATGTCCAGGAGCCACAGTCACACTTAAAAGTGGATAGACATTAGTAATAGTAGATTGGTTCAGGAGATCCTGTGTCCAATACACTCTGTGCTTGTTTAGTGCTTTGTAGCCTCTATTCTATTTCAGAGAGTCACATCTTTATTCCTTTCTTTTTCAGTGGGTCACAGAGAGTTCTTGTCCAAAAGAAACTGCCTTTAGAGGCTATCTGGTAGGGCAAAAAAAAGAAATTAAATGACAGTAATAGGGTTCAGAACCTTTTGTTGACCTCAAAGCACTGTGCAAACATAGGGGGGAGGAGGTTTAGCATTGTCCAGCTGGTACCTTCTCTCTTGACAGTAAGAGGACAGTTCTTGTTCATATGTTGAGGTGATTGTAGTCAGGAATACAAATGACAAGGAATGCAAAATCTAAAATGCCTTTACTCTCACTTTTTCACTGACCTGTTTGAAATTTGCCTGGTCAGATTGCTGTAGCTGTGAGATGGCTGGGCAGCCACCCCACATTGGGGGGTGCACCACTGGATAAGGTGGTCTTAAGAGAAGCAGATCACAGTACAGTACAAAAATATAAAGATCTTTATTATCTTCATTGTATCTTTTAGTGAGCCTTCAACATGTATAAAAAACAAGGTGGGTAAAGCATAGGACCTGGAAGACAGTTTCTTTGTCCAGCATGGCGACTTTGCATAGCTTAGAAAACCTACAGTAGGTACACTTCTCACACCTCACAGCAAGCTGGCAATCCTGCCTAATTTTACGCTTAAACATTCAGCTTCATACCGTACCTCACATTAAGTAGGAATAAGCTTTACATATATCCACAGCTCCTTTCTCTCCCACACATGCTGTCTTGGCTCACAAAAAAACTCCCTCCTTAGCAGTAAGCTGGCCCTTAAATAGGCCAGCCATTTTTACCTGTTCACATCATTTAGTGCTCGATGGGAATGTACCAAAGTGTGGCAGGGGGAAGGTAAAAGCCCATACCCACAGCTAATACCACCTGCCAATCTATCATACATGACAACACACAGACGACAAATTATGCATCACAATGACAGTCCACAAGTGAACAGAAATGTAATTGATGTAGGGTGGATAAAGGTCTCCAAAGAGTTTGTTTTAAAAATGTTCTGTACATAGGAAGGTGAAAAGGAGGTCTCCTTTTCAGAGTAGCCATTACAGTAACTAACTGCCCTAGGCCTAGCTGCTCTGGCATTCTCACTGCATCACCACATATATCTGATTGCCGATCAAATTAAATTTGAGTTCAAAAGGGATCCACTACGTTCATCAATGTGAAATGTTACTGCATTTAACAGTTCTTTACTGAGGAAATGTCAGTGAAAAACAATTTAAATTGTAATTTAAACAATCTGTGGGTTTATTAAACCATAATGAATCCACAAAATGCTTGCTCTGGTCTGGCCAGAGGAAAAAATGTTCTAGTGAAAAATGCTGATTCCCTTTATATAGACTGTTTTACTCCTCCACCTTCCAGCTCTGACGAGCAGTGGCATACATCAGTTTGATAAGAGGCTTAAAATGCACCCAAGTTAGTGTTTGGCAACCAGCCATTAAGCTGTTCTCAGAATCCTCAAAAGATGTCAAACCTGGAAGGGGGCCACACAGAGTGCGCCTCTGATGTTAAACCATCCTGTTTAAGCACACACATACACACAGAAAAATACATGTCATTTATGTTCTTACAAACATATGTAGATCAGCATTATTCATTTGAATATTTGATCTAACATGGTACATTTTACCATGTTGACGTGCATATACATGTTTTCAAATGTGTTCACTTGTGTTTTTAAATGAGTTTGACAGTGATGACATTGAAAGACAGAAGGGAGCACTCTTAAGTTTTTTGTGTGAGAGAATAAAAGTGTAGCTTGCATGATTTTTTTTTTCTCTGGTCTCATTTCTTCCATCTCTCCCCTCTCTTCTGTTTTCCTCCTTTCCGTCTCTCATCACTCACTTTCTTCATCTTAAAGTGAATAGGTCAGCAGATAGAATGACAATTTTCCCTCTTCTCTTCCATAGGGCTTCTCTTTAGGTCTGAGTGATGGGCACATCTACACGTGGACGGATGGTTTAAGGAGGATAGACTGGCATGACAACGAGAGCATCAGGAGGGACGAGCTGCGTGTCGGTATGAAAAAGGCATTTTTTCCCCCTGTTTTTCAGATTTCAGGTTTTAGGTTTTTTCACAGCTAGCTGAAAGCCTGTAGTAATAGCACACACACTAACACACACACACACACACACACACACACACACACACACACACACACACACACACACACACACACACACACACACACACGTACAATAACGCACACACACACATAAGGATGCACCAAAAAAAGATATGCCTGTCTAAAGGCAGGAGATAATAAGACACTGACTGTCTTTTATGGGTTGCATTTTAGGAAGCGCTGTGTCGTAGAGGATGTTGTTTTAGAGCCAGCTCCAGGAAGCCAGTGTAAATCACCAGGTGGCCCTCCACTGAAGAGTTTCATCGATCCATTTGAATTTACTATGGGTTAATAATGTTACAGTCGCAGGTTTTCCTGCTGTACATTTTAGGCACATTAGGTGCTCAGAGGTAGGGGAGACAAATCACCCTGGAGATGCAGCTTAAGCATCTTATTATGGTCTGCTTTTCACCAAGCATGGCATTTTCCTGCCAAATGAGTAGAATGCATTACCGCTTTATTTCTAGATTTGCATCCCTCAGCCAAGGTCAGTCACAGACAAGCCATTAACATCCACACAACATGTCCTAACACAGCGGCAAAACAAACAACACTGCCAGCAATCATTCTGGAATATCATCACTTTCAGAAATCATTTAGAAACTGTACTTTTGTATATATAACAGATCGCAGTGTAAAAAAACAAAGAGGCTATATATCTCAGTGTTCTCTCCCTGTGCAAGCCTATTTGAGTGTTGCCTTAGTAACCAGAGCCCTATCTCCGCACACCTGTCAGACAATTCCGCTGGGGCGATGGGGTCAAGTCATGAACTCCCACTCACAGCCAATATTTTCAATTATCCCTCAAATATCAGACGCATCGCCGAGCATGGTCTTACTCTCCCAAGCAATCAAGGCTGGAGAGGAACAGAACAAGGGATCTAAACAGGGTGTGTTACCTTGCAGGCCTCAGCTACATGGTGGCAGGAAAGCCCAGGGACATGTATAATTAAAAGGGATCTCTTGCAGGAATGGGAGGAATGTGCCTTTTGTTAAAGAAAGACACATAATCCTAAAGCAGTTTACACTGCTTGCCGTACACTGTACACTGAGTTGCTGGAGCTGAAGAAAATAAGTGTTCTCAGCATCCTTTTTTTTTGTTTGTTTTATTTTCTTTGGGTCAAGATCAGCTATATCTTCACAGCAAGCGATAGAGATATGATGCACCATGCAGGTCCTCGCCAGACTGATGCTATGCTACATAAGATCTGCAAATGAGGTTCTTAGCACTAGAAAGGTCATAGGTTCCAGACAGTGCTGTGAAAATGGTTGCCACTGAGTTAGATATTTCCTTTACTGCAGTGTAAGTTGCTGTATAAAAAATGGCTTTCAGCTGGGTGCATATGAATAGATTTTCCAAGTTAATGCAATTCTCTTTTTTGCCACTTGCCCTTTTCAGTGCATATTGAGCTCAGTATGTTTATAAATTAAGGATACTGTACAAAACAAAACAAAGCATTCATCTTAAGAAAGAAGAGATGCTACCAGCTAATTTCCATGTGCAGTTCAATGAGCTAGAGAATAGTCTACCCAGAATTCCTTTGTGCTGCCCAGAGGGTTTATGTTGACCCATCTCATCAGTCTCACTCTCACCTCTCTCTCACTCTCTTTCCTTCTCTGACACACACACACACACACACACACATAAACATACACACACCATCTGTTGGTGACAAATCTTATGATTGCCCGCACAGTGATAAAAGCTTTGTATTCATTTTTGATGAATCACAAACTAATTTTAGAGAGCAGGCACACATGAAGCATGAATAATAGATTGCAGTCCTGTTATCTTGCACCGAATCAGGTGTCTTGTTTTGTGAGGTGGTGTCATGCTCAGCCCTGTGAATTCCTGGCCTGTTTATATCATTGAACATAAAGCTGTGCACATGAAACAGCAGATTTGAACTGACTCAGGGAGACTACCTCGGACAGTGTTTTAGCAGTGCCTTTTGTCCAGCCTCTAATTTGTCTACCACTGGTGCTGATTACAGAGGAAGATGTCACAGCGTTGGGTATGCAGATGCTTGTGTGGTGTCAGAGCAGTGTTTCGTGTGTTTAGTAACAAGTTGCTGGCCCTGCTGCTTCACACAAATACCACAACTGGTCTGCGATGCAAATATTTAGGCGTGTTTTACTAACCCTCCAGACTGTCATTATCTCTGAATCAAGCTGTTGCAGAGGCGCTTTCAAAGGCAAGAGAGCAAAGCATTAATATGGAAAGCTAATGTGTGGGAGTTGCAGGAGAATAATGCCCACTCTGGATCTCTTGTCTCTCTCTCTCTCTGTCTTTCTCCCTGTCTCTCTCTCTCTCTCTGTCTCTCTTGCTGGTCTTAATCCAGAGAGAGGGTGCCCTGTGGTGTGGGTGTTTGGTTGCTTTAATTATGCACAAGGGAAGATGGCTTTTTCTTCCCCCCTCATCGTAGAGGGAGCGATCGTGCTGGGCACACAGGGAAGATAATCGGAGAATTTATTTAGATTTCACCCGCTCGAAAGACAGAAGCTGTTATGTGTGCACTCTTGTTAGTAGTGCAGCGAAAAGGCCGCAGCCGAAACACAACAACCGACATCAAAAAGGCATGAATGGGAGGGGATGAAATCACTGTTTCGAAATTATGGGGTGTAATTTTGGTTTGAAAGAGAAGTTTGTGCAGTAACGACTTTCTGTTCTTGTGAACATTCAGTCGTGTTTCTTTTTTTTTCTTTTCCGGTTGTAATGAGTCAATTCACTTTTTGTCTCTTTCTTTTTTTCTGTTTTGTTGCATTCTGTTTTGGAAACTTTCCATTACTCTCAGATCAAAAGCAGTGCCTCACATCGGGGGCATTGTTATCAGTGCAGTGGTGGGATTTGCACATCAGACAAAAAGATCTGTCAGACTAAATTAGCTCAGTGTGTGTGATGGTGAGTTCATGGTGGTTCTCAGGGTTGTTTGTTCATAGATAACCTTAAGCAACTCCCATATGCTCCCTTATGCCTACAAATGCCCAGACGTATTGACTGCATACAGTTCAGTATGGTCTGTGTGCATTACTGACTGTATGCACTGCCGTCACTGTGTCTCATAGAAACAAAATTAAGCAATCAAGTTTACAGATTGCTTTAGTAAATAACTATACTGAATATATTTTTAAAAGATTACCAGTTTCTCCAAATAAGGACACAGTTCAGAGCCATGCAGTGTCAACATCCATTTGGAAAAACTTAAATTGATTATCCCCATTCTAGGAGTCCCTCAAATTTATGGTTTCTCTGCAGGAAAAGGAGAACATGGGAAGCCATATCCCCTAACTGAGGATGAGTGTGATGACTCTGTGTACAAAGAGAACGGCTTTAACATCTATGTCAGCAACAACATTGCCCTGGACCGGTCCCTCCCAGACATCAGGCACCCCAAGTAAGTAGTGCTGCTGACTCTCTGAACACGCTAGGGCTGGAATAGGACTTTACAAATGCATTGAGAGGCAAAAACGTGTGGCCAAAAGGCACATGTACAGTGTTTGTGTCACTGGATGTTCTTTTTCTATTAAAGATCTAACCATCGAATATGTACCAATTTTTCCATTAATATATATATATATCAAATTGTAAAAGGGACATCTGCCGTGAATTCATACATAACTACAGCATATGAGCAGATACAACAGCCTTAACAGCCTAAGAGTGTGCCACTAAGTGTCTGTTATCCGTTTCCAAAAAATTGATGTAATGTATTTTTTTCCATTACAACTTGAGCAACTCTGTGGAAACAATTTGTATAAATCGTGTATTCATATTGTTGCCATCTTCATAATAGCCTCCAGAGTGAGGGTGTTTGCAGTCGGTGCAATCACTGGGATAATAGGCAATTTGCTCAAAGTGCACCAGAAGAGCTTAGGCTAAGTGAAAGATTTGAAATATTCAGTGTATCCTTTGTCTTAAGTTGTAGTGGTATGTGTACTTTATTTTTACAAAACATAATATATCTTTTTTTTGTCAAATCCCAAAGGCCTTGGTAGCTGTGCCTCGTATGGTGTAAAAGAACACAAAAACAGCAGCAATGTGCAGTGACACAATTGCCACCATATTTCATACCAGCATTATGCAGAACTCCACTTTATATACATATGCACTCCATTAAGACCAAGCATAGACTGGATACAATAGACACTTGGACAATTGACAGGCATAACACAGTGCATAAATTCCCTCCAGGGAGTGAGGACATGACATAGTGCTACTGTATATGGATTAATCCATTGACAAATTCCAATAGTGTATGTCACATACTGTGCTATATGATGAAATATGTGGTAAATGCAATCACATGAGACGTGCAGTAAATGTCATGACGTGCACAGTGTCGTCCTCTATATGTGATTCAGAGAGAAGGTGGATTTATAACATCAAAGATGCACTGCTGGCAGCCTGCCCTGTAACAAGCTTATTTCATATCCAGCGTGGATATTCCACACAGGCTTTAAATGAGGTGTTTGATGGATTGGTCAGTAATAGCTCTCCGAAGGCAGCCTTTCCAGAGGCGATGTATAGAGAGAGAAAGGGAGAGAGAGAGAAAGGGAGAGAGAGAGAGAGGTCTACACCATTAGTTTCCTAAATAGGAAAAAAGGAATCATTCAGTCTATGAGGTACATTTATCCTTACCTCTACAAATTGCAAATCCCTTGTAACTTTCACATGTGGGTCACAGCAGGTCAAAGTGGGAAATGGTCCAGGGATGCTCCAAAGAGGCTCCAACTGCAAGAACTGCATTATTTCTTCCTCAAGTATAATGGAGCTAATTTTTTCGACAAGACAACTCTTTTCAGTTATGGTTTACCTCGCCTGGGGTTTTACTAAAACCTACTGTATGTGAATGCTCTGCGGACAAAAAAGGAAGGCATTTAAACAAGGTTTCTTGTTAGGGTTGAAGTGTCTGTGTGTTCTGTGTGTGTGTCTGTTTCTGAAGGTCTTGGTATCTACGTAAACCTAATTATTAAATTCTGTGTTCAAATAGGTAATCTGTTTTGCAGTTCTGTGTTATTGGCTAGTGTGTGTGTGTCTGTGTGTGTCTGTGTGTCCGTGTGCATGTGTGTGTCTGTGTGTGTGTGTATGCGCGTGCGTGTATGTGTGTGTGTGTGTCTGTGTGTGTGTGCATGCATCACACTTCCTCTTTCCAAAGATAAGTAAATAAATAAATATGTGAATAAATAAGATAGATACAGACAACACAAAGCCTTACCCCCTCCCTACTCCCACGCTCTACACTACGTGGCAGTGGTTGCAGAGTTAATAATCAGGTGATGGCATGCACTACACAGTGTTTATTTACAATCTCGTAAATACCCCCAGCTTGCAGCGTGAAATCTGTATCACAGTTTCAGAGGCAGCGTCTGAATCATCTGCTCAGTGGGAAGTGCCTATGCAGTAATGAAGCTCGTTTCCCAGCAAAGGCTGTGCAGGATAGTGAAGGCCGAACGCTGCTTTATGTGCCTCATACTTTCCGCCAGGCGAGTATGAAGAGAGAACGCTGGGGATGGTTGCTGTGGCCCTGTGTAGGAAATGGAAGCCGGAACATTTTTTTCAGTTTCAGTGAAGTTTTAATGGTGGTGCACTCTACTCGGAGGCTACGCATAAATCATGTAGATGATCAACCAAATGAAAATCTGTGTAAACTGAATAAACAAATGGCACTGCCAGCTGAAATGGTGCAGTTCTATACTTTACTTAAAATCATAGTTGAAGCTTATTCTGTTGTGGACATATTTGGAGAATGTATACACCACACTCAGGGAGGATTCCAAGTTGATGGCTCTCAAGAATGTCATCAAGCTAGTAATGTAACTACTGTAGGTCTTTCCTCAGTATATATCACTGTTATTTTGGATATTCTGGC
The DNA here is from genome assembly GCA_027475355.1 of Coilia nasus. Taxonomy (NCBI): domain Eukaryota; kingdom Metazoa; phylum Chordata; class Actinopteri; order Clupeiformes; family Engraulidae; genus Coilia; species Coilia nasus. The sequence continues at coordinate 25,795,055 of CM050221.1, forward strand.
CTCCGGATACTTTTGCATTTTTTCCCTCAACAATCCACATATTGCCATGCTCTTGGGGAGAAGGAAGCCTTTGATTAAGAGGGGCATTACCATATGTTGGCAATTTAGAAGAAAACCCAATGCCATATTCTGACTGAAATTAAGGCTGATCTGGTCTTCCCAGAACAATGGTCTGTTCCAGTAAGGGTATGTGACACTATCTAGCCATTACTATGCAAATCGATGGCCCTTTTCTCCTGAGCGGTATTTCATAATATACTATCATCTGACGGGGCAGACGAGGCTGCTCTCTAGACTTCATTTTCTGGCGAGATGCCAGGAAAAGTGAATGCGCAACAGCAGTCCACCACCACAGATGTTAGCGTCGTCGTTTATTTATTAATTTATCTTCCTTTTTACGGCCGTCTTCTTTCGTCGCAACATGTCGATAAAGGGCAGGCCTCCTTGAGAGTGATTGCTCTACTGGGACCTATAAATAGGAGCAGCCTGTCAGGTTTTGTCGCTGTGTGAATTAGAAGGACCAGCATGTACCGTTCGGGAAAAAAAAAGGAAAGCCACCGTCTCACACCAATCACAGCTTTGTTGAGTTGCAATTAACATGCAGATTTCCCAGTGGTTTATTAGGCAACTGGGACAAAGGCAGCTCTTTAACTGATGATTTACGAGACAGGTTTGGCTGGGCAAGCGCTTTGTGCTATTCCAGTACATAGAACTACATTTTCTGCTTCTGTAGCCTACTGTCTTACTAGCGTATGCAGTCAGAGCCGAACACTGCACTCCTCAGAGAAAATATTTTGCTGTTTCTGTCATAATTTGTGTTTCTGCAGGTGATGAACGTGTGTGTGTTTTGTGTGTGTGTTTTGTGTGTATGTGTGTGTGTGGGTGTGTGTGTGTGTGTGTGTGTTCATCTGGAGCATATCAACAGAAGATAAATATTCCAAGGAGGAGGAAATAAATATTTTGTTTTCATCTTGATTTAACAGCTTACTGAAAACACTGTACAAATATTTTTCTCTTTTAAAATGCTATGTAATGTGCTATAAAATCTAAAACTATTTAATGGAAATGAGTTTTATCGCCATTGTGTGGAGATGGATATGGAGATGGGTATTTTGTGAGTATTCTAGGCCTCAACCCACAGGGTTTTGGACCATTTGCATTCAAAATAACCAATGACAGTGAATAGTTAAGATAACATTTGGTTGTGGACTACAGGGTTTTTAAAGATATTTTCAGCCCGATGCTGTGACCTCATACTTTTTTTTAACTTAATGTAACATTCATTATTCATTGATGAAATGAAATGAGCATAATTTGTTCAGTCTTTCCCTAACAGAAATTCACAAAGTTTTAAGTGGCATGTAGTTCCTAGCTTTAATGGTCTCCCTGTTTTCTGTCTGTCTGTCTGTCTGTCTGTCTGTCTGTCTGTCTGTCTGTCTGTCTGCCTGCCTGTCTGTGTCTGTTTGTCTGTCTGTCTGCCTGCCTGCCTGCCTGTCTGTCTGTGTGTTTGTCTGTCTGTCTCAATGTCTTTCTCCCTTTCAGCTGCAAACAGAAGTTATATCTGGAGAACCTGCCAAACACCAGCATCATTATTCCCTTCCACAATGAAGGCTGGTCCTCCCTGCTGCGCACCATCCACAGCGTGGTCAACCGCACCCCAGACCACCTCATCGCCGAGATTATCCTGGTGGATGACTTCAGCGACAGAGGTGAGAAAGCTGGCCATTTTCTTCTTACTCTCCATGCGCCATCTCTCCTGTCTGGGCTTGCTCATGCAGTTGCATGGCTGTTGTTGGAGGCTCTCAGCACAGCAGGCTGGCCTTTATCCCATGCAGTCATCGCGGCGTCCGTCGCAGCTTCTGTCCACAGTCTGAGTCGGCCCCTCTGCCGCAGCGAGGCAAGGGGCCTTGTCAGTCAATCACAGAAAATATACTCACACATGCAAACTAATAATGTTATATTTTTCATTACACCTGTTTGTGTTCAGTTGCACACACACACACACGCACACACACGCACACGCACACACACACACACACACACACACACACACACACACACACACACACACACACACACACACGAAAACACAAACACATGCACACGCATGCAGACAGATAGATAAAGTCACTGTGAACCCCAGTGAGTTTCTCCCTGCACTGCTCAAGCTCTCTTGGACTATGAACAGCAGCAGAAAACAGGCTGTCAGGGAAGCTTTTAATCTACCATTCTCAAGATTAACTCTGATTCAGTGCTGTACTTAACATTGGATGGTGTCAGGGAACATTTCTTCATAGAAACACTGTGCAAAGTGAAATGTTTCTTTATTTTGATTATCACAATGAACAGGTGTTTTCTGATGTGAAAGTAATATAAACGGACAATGCGCATAGTATTTTACCACCAGACCACAAAGGGTAGTTGATACTATTAATACTCCTGCCTTGCCACCGTCAGTGTGTGTGTGTGTGTGTGTGTGTGTGTGTGTGTGTGTGTGTGTGTGTGTGTGTGTGTGTGCGCGTGCGTGCCTGCATGTGTGTGTGTGTGTGTTTGTGTGTGTTTATGCACGCACAAGCAGATCAGTAATGAATTTTGAAAGCATTACATTCAATTAAATAGAAAATGTGCAGAAACTGGTGTGGTTGAGTCAGTTGTCATGTTGTGTTAAGTGTGATGTCTTTGGCATAAGGAAATGAAAGTTAGAGGCTAAACCTAATCATACTTTAAAAACAAGCAGTCATTAAATTACTTACCAAGCCCACTACACAGGTATAGATTATTGAACTTTTTACTCAGTACCAAGCACTGGCAGACAGAGACTCGACACAAAACATATGTGTCTGACATTGTGCGTGATAAGAGGGTGAGAGTGAGGGGAAAGGGCATAGGGGGTTTATGTTGAGGGCATCCACTCACTTGAAAAAAAACCTTTCTGGCTGAATATTAGCGAGGAGCGCTTCGTGGGGTAGTAAGTCTCGTGACGCATGCTGCGCCCATGTGGGTAGCCACCAGATGGTTACAGCTGGGCCTTCAGCACCACTGAGCTGAGTTTATTCCTCTGGGTGCATCTAGGCAGGGGAAAATTACCTCTGCCTGCCTGTGTGTGTGTGTGTGTGTGTGTGTGTGTGTGTGTGTGTGTGTGTGTGTGTAGCATTTCATAAACCCATCGTTTGCCTTACGATGCAGAAAAAAGAAAGATAATCAGTTGCATTTTAAACATACCCTAGCACTGATTCTGCTTTGCAATAAGATGACTTGAAATTATATCTTTTTAAATAACACAGTGTGTAGAGATATACAAATGCCCCTACATAGTGCACCTTATTGTTATTTTATTACCTATACTTCAGATGGGTTTGACAGCAGATTGGGATGTTAGCAACAGCATGTCTGTTCCTGCTGCATGGTAAGGTGTGCCTATTTGCTAGTGAACACATTAAATATACATTTTAACTGGCTGTTTTCACATAAATACCTGTTAACAAAAAGAATAGCTTTCTTTTTACTTCCTTGAAATGCAGATGTGTATAAACGCACAGACAATATGTGGTGCGGTGCAAGTGGTATTTGTTGAAGCCCCAGTGTATGACTTTTTTAGTTGTGCATTGTCAAAATCTATGTTTCCCATTTACAAACCTGTCATTTTTTATAAATATTTACCCCCATCATGAATTTCAAGTATTCCTATAGGCTTTGAAATTCACATTTGCATATGCATGAACTGGGGTCGACACTCCTTATTCATGCTCCATCTTGAAATACCTTAGCAGGTTAGGGACATATAGGATGTGGCTCTGAATTTTGCGTTTTTGCTGTGGATGGCATCTTGGTTTTTTGAAGCGTGAAGGCCACCGTAGCTGTGATATGAACTCTGAACTGTGTGGCACGAGAGAGTTGGCTAGATGGGAGAAATTCTACACATTGGACCTTTAAATACACCTCTTCCTACACCATATCCTCTAGTGCCAAAGTTTTGCTCTTGCATCTGGCCTGGCTTGTCCCAGAGAAAGCAGCTGTGGCAGAGCATAGAGCCAGTGCTAACACTGTAAGCCTTAAGTGCTCTCCGTAGTCGCAGCTTGAATGTTACTACTTTTAATGCAGGCGCAAAGGCAAAGTGTGAGTGGAAGAAGCAGTAGGGGCACAATTTAGGGCAATTCACTGCAGCCTCGGTCGCTTTTTAGGGCCTTGAAGGCTTAACACACATAAACCCACAGACACACACACACACACACACACACACACTGACTCTCTCTCTCTCTCTCTCTCTCTCTCTCTCTCTCTCTCTCTCTCTCTCTCTCTCTCTCTCTCTCTCTCTCTCTCTCTCTCTCTCTCTCTCTCTCTCACACACACACACACACATACACACACACACACACTCACACTTGTCACCGCTGAAGTTTGGTGGCTAACTGCCACCACACACACAGCTCTGCGGTTGGCCACAGCCTGGAGCTGTCAGTGTTTCTCAATCTAGACAGCGGCCTTTTAGGGGGGAGCCATCCAGTACCATCAATCACTCCCCCAGAATCCAGCCGGCTCTCATTAGCATAGCGTGACAGTAGGTGACAGGCAGAATGCCAGACATCCCAGTCATAAACAGGAACACAAAAGAGAAATGTCCTGTAGAAGTATTTTAATTTTCTCAGCAGCTGCATGACAGGATTATTCTTTTAAATTATGCTTTCTGATTTATTCTTTTTTCAATGTAACAATGGCTTACTGAAAATTGAGTTCAAATGATGAGAAAATACAAATCACAGTTCAGAATTGTGAGCGCTATTCAAACAATAGCAATATTTAACACCCACCTACACCTCATGCCGCATGCAGGCTCGTGCAGTTTGCTATAATTAGTTTCCATGGCTATGCCAAACCGAGGATAGTGGATGTGTGTGCATCTACGCACTGTCTTCATACGTGTTGTGACCATGTGTGTGTTTGTGCACATGTCAGTCTTTAAGCTAAAAGTTGCAGCTCGGTCTAAAATGAAGTCGACACAGCCTGGATGACAGACGTCTGATAGTGTCGGGGCCATCTTTGAGTGTCTTTGTGCCAAATTTAAGAGGTTTGGGAAGCGCAGCCAATATCGGAAGACATCTACCAGATGGTTTGCGGCTGATTCAACATGTTGAAATGGCAGGCTGGGCCATCGGTAATGAGGATCACTGTCATTGGCTGCTTGACTTTAGCGAATCAGTTTATGTCACTGATAAGGATGACGGGTGTTGATGGGCTAGCTTATGGACACTGTGGATGGGGGATATTTTTGTGTGTTTGACTGTGTTGTGACCTGTTGCCCCTTAAATTAAAAATGCTTTATTTTGATTTGCACAGTAAATGTGTTGCAATAACTTTTTCGTTTCTGTCTGTCTTAATTCACTATATTACGCTTAAAACATGCTTCATGCTTAATTTGTTCCACTTTAGAGAACACGTAAAAAAATGATCTATTCTGACATTTGTGCACTTGCCTCCACCTGTCAAGGTCAGCTAACAATGCTATGCCAATTTATATGCACGCCAAGTAGTGTAGGCTTTGTTTTCACCCTGCTTTGAAGTTCACAGGGCATCAAGCAATTAAATGAGCAAAACTGTTTAAAATAAATGTGTTTTTAATGTTCTGAATATGTGCATTACCAGCCAAATATGACTGCAATACCTTGATATTTTGGGCTAAATTTAGTTGCTAATCTTTCAGTTCTCTTTGTAGCATGTTAAAGTAAAGAAACTTCAGCAAAGAATGTTTTTTCTTAAGGAAACTACGTAGTTTCAATGTTGTCACCTGCATTTTAGAGTTATTTTATAAGTCTGTACTTCAGAGTGTCTTGTCCTTTGGCCTGGTCTGTGTGTTTGGTAGTATGCGTAAACAAGATCAGGATAAATTGCAACGTATTATTAAAACAGCTAGCAGGATAATTGGATGCAATCTAACATCAGCTGCTCAGCTGTTTCAAGACATAATACGACAAAAAGCTCAAAGTATTATTGGAGACACTACCCACCCTCTACATGACAGATTTCAGTTGAGCAAACATGGTAAGGGGAGATTACTACAAAGGAAAATAAGAACAACACGGTTCAGCAGGTCATTTGTCCCCTCTGCAATCAGAATTGTTAATGAAGAAGGCCACAGTTCCTTGCAGAGGACTTGATACTGTGATTCGGTGTGTGTGTGTGTGGTATAGTCCAGCTGTGTGGGATAGAATTAGAGGGGGGTATTTATTTATCTTTTATCTCTCATTTACTTATCTGTTTTTAAGTTTTGTTTACGTTGTCTTGCGTCTTGTCTGAACATGTAAGCACCTTGACCACTTGAATTTCCTATCTGGGATAATAAAGTTTACTTTGACTTTGATGTACATGTACATGTACATGAGGCTACATTTATTTTACAAGAGGCTTTTTGAGGGTAAATACTACAAACAGCAGTAGTTTACAGTAGTATACATGCTACAAACAGCAGTAGTTTACAGTAGTATACATGCTACAAACAGCAGTAGCATATGCATAAAAAATCCTTTCACACAAGTGCAGAACCTATGTGATTGTTTACCGCAGGTGCAGCGCAAAATTACAAGAGACAGAAAACAAGAGACAGTAGCTGGCAGTTGGTGTTGTGGTCAGTTTTCTGAAGTCTTTTTGCCGTGCCAGAGCTTTAAAGCCCATCCTAAGCTTCTTGTGTCTCCCAGAAAGACCTCTTGTGTGAGATAGCCATTTTCACTGTGTCCCCTCAATCACACAGACTCACTGCTGTGTGCTCATTAAATGCACTGCAAATTGAATTCAGTCCATGGATTTTAATTAATAGCAAAATGTCCCCTCGATTGGAGCACTGTGAGACAGCGGGGGCAATTCGTAGAGGTGGGCTCTGCCATAAATAAATTCCCAACCCCTTCTGACACGTTGCCCATATCAAAAAAGGCCCAAATACCCTTTTCATAAATTTGTTAGCATGTTTGGGAAAGCTGAAATGTCACATTAACCATGATGAAGCGGCAAAGTACATCCACAGTAATGGATACACCCTAATTAGGACATGTAATTAAACTCACAACTTCACAGAGCTTTCTAATGAAGCGCTATTAAATGGCAGACCATGAAAGAGGAATCTCATTCCAGGCCTGCTATCTAAACTCACCAAAGTCAGAGTCAATTCTTATTAAATGGCAATTAGCGTTGTAGTAATGTGCGAATGGTAATGCACATATTTAAGTGCTGCAGTGCCTGGGGACCTTCAGTGACCTACGGGAAAGTTGGGATTGAGCACAAACACAGTGTCGAACAGATGCATTAGCAGCACATCTGAATGAAAGCCAATGGGCTGTGGCAGAAACACACTTATAGGATCTCTAATGGCACGAGAACAACACTGTCAGCAGAAAGGAAAACAGTCCACAGATGCAGGGGCTGTGTTGGGTTTATAGAGTAGTATTTCCTTTCGTTTTACACTCCTGTGTGGGACGCATACTTGGCTATTACATACAAAAACTGGTGCATAGTTTAATCCATGCAAAAGGATATCGTTCGATTCTGAAAAAAAAAAGATAAACAATACACACACATTCACTTACTAGCTTCCTCAATGTTGCACACCAGTGCTCTCTGACAATGAATAATTACTCTTCTGCACATTTGGGATGTGACGGAGAGAAATCCTGCAAGCCGAAAGTGTCCTCTGCCAAAGCATCGGTCTGTCCTTGGGCTCTCGTTCAGAGCAGTGCAGAATGATGCAATGTAAATAGTAATGGGCACCGGGATGGGTCGGCACATTTCATTTCACTTGAGTGCAGACAGCACCAGCAGGGAGTCAGAAGGAAGTGCAGTGGGCTTTCTACTGCAATTAAAGATGACAGGATTATTACAATCAGCGCAGACTAGACTACACTAGACGCTAGACACCTGCACATGGCAGTGAAGCCTCTGTTAACGGGAGAGCACTCAGAGGGCAGCTAATGCATGTATCGGTGGGTTAGGCTTTGTGTGTGCACACAGACCATGCTAGTGTTTGAACATCTTGTTGTATTTCCATTGCACAAAGTTACGCAGTCCTATTAAAATTAGATGAATCCTGAAAAAGGAGAAAAACTCTCAGGAAACAAGGGAACATATCGTTTCATCAGCAGGCCTTAATAAGAGCTGCGTGCTTTAAGTCCCTCTTTAATTGTATGTGTTGCTAGCAATTAAGGAAAACCAATTACAGCCGCCGAGTGCTGAGGTAAGTCACCCCAAAATACAGGGATTATCCAAGCAAGGAATGAATCAAGGTGAAAGGAAAATCCATTGTCTAATGACTTACGGTCCACACGAGGCATCTAATGTGCCCTAAGCTTAGCGGGCTCAGGATGGGCCTAAAGGATCAATTTCACCAAAGCCAAATCAAACCACGTCCAGAGCAGTATTGGCCAAACTAAACGTTCTGTCGGCGATTCACTAATCCGGTCCCTTCATCAAAACTGACCCTTGTTTCTTCTCTCATCAAATTATTTTTCTTCCGGAATGGAGTCCTTATGTTTACCTTGCATTTCTTTGTTTGTAAATGCAACTAGGAGATTGTGTAATGGAGTCACAACTATTTCTTACTGTGTCAGCCTCAGCCTTTCGGAATGTTGATGTAGAAAATATTCAAGCGCCTCTGCATGTGTTCTGTTTTGCTGCAGATGCTTTTTTATTCAGACAAACATAACAGCTCCATGTACTGATGTGGCTTGCCTTTGCACTCCCTCCTCTGCAGCCCCTGAAACCCACCCACACACATGCATCCACTTTCTAACCCCTTCTTTATCCCCTGCATTATCGGCTGCTGGGTGTCTCCACAGTGGCAGGCGAGCCCTTTTCTCTGTGGCAGACGCTCCCGATGGAGAACGATAAATGGCGGGCAGGCGGCAGGGGCTCCATGATTGAGCTTGGGCGTGATGTGCTGAGATGGGGGGTCATCAGCCATCAGTGTGGCCCTGTCGATGTGTGTGTGTGGGGATGGAGGTGGTGGTCGGGGGTGGGGGGATGGTGAACCAGGAGAGAACCGCAGCGAGAGTTGTGGAAAGGCTGGTGGGGGTTGGGAGGAGTGGTAGATGTGATAAGACGAGCTGGGCCGCCCTTGGACTTTCTGCTGCCTCTGCAAAGGCTTCCAGGGAGAAGGCGTGAGGGGAAAATGCCACAGCATCTCAAAGGGGTGGTATGGAGATGGCATTGATTAGAGCAGGCAAAAGAGACAGTGATGTACTCTTTGTCAGCAGTGCTCCCTGGGCTCTCCCTGCGTCGCCTGCTTCTCCTCCTCCTCCTCCTCCTCCTCCTCCTCCTCCTCCTCCCCCAGCATCACGGTGTGTGTGGGAGCTTAAAGTCAAATCAATGGCTCTTATTCTTCAGTGTCACTCTCGAGAGCCTGACCTTAGCGCCAAGGTTTTTGGAGAAGAGTCTCTGCTTCAGATCACCATTTGTCAACCATGGTTTGACAGCATCTCACTGGTACAGAGTTTTTGTGTGAAAGACCTCCCTCCCCCTCACCACCACCACATCATTGCTGTGGGTACCTGTCATCGAGAACAGTGTTATATTTAGTGGCACGTGGTGGTGTTACTCATAGAAAAAGGTCACAGTTAGCGGAGGTGGCAGGTCCTGGAATCAGAAACCTACTTGATGTTTTGCCAAAGCCAACATATTATATACACGCTTCTTTCTTTCTTTCTTTCTTTCTTTCTTTCTTTCTTTCTTTCTTTCTTTCTTTCTTTCTTTCTTTGCCCACACTTATACACAAATACATACACACATATGCACACACACACACACACACACACACACACACACACACACACACACACATAGTAATGCTGACTTGATGTCCCCTCTAAATCTATTCTAAGCTCTCCAACTCCATGCGCTGAAGGGATAGCTAGTGGGGAAAGGTTGTGGCAGAGTTTTTGCCTGCCATTAAATGGACTAGTGCCGAGGGTTGAAGTGCTTCGAGTCCAATCTCTCTGCTTCAGCCAACTCCAAAAAAAGGTTATCTCACTGTCCCACCTTAACCACACGTGTATATGTGTGTGCAGGTCAGTGGACCCATATCACACTCTTCCCTGGGTGCCTCCTCCACTGGCACACAGACAGCATGATCCCCACACCCTCCCCTCTGTCAGATAATACATTTTACCATGCCACACCGTGCCCTTCCAGATCTCAAGGACATCCCATCAGCTATAGCGAATAGCACTTGTGTGCCAACTACAGACTGGTCTCTGCATGTCAGTCAAACAGTATTATCTGTCCAACATGATGCAGGTCAGGGCTCTCCGTTGTTATAACCACCCACCCATTGTTATAAAAACACACCCACCTGTGTAAGTGCCAAGAATTAGCAAACTCCTGGAGCTCTTACTCAAAGACACTAACACTCTGTATATGGGGATGGTATTTTTGCTTGCCCTTCATGATCATTGAAGTCAAAGGTAAAACAAAGTTAAAGCTAAGTACCTCAGGTTAGGGCTTGCTATTCTTGGCTGTATTTGCCCCAGCATTTTGAATGTTACATTGTCCTTTTTGGGCCCCCCCTTGAGCTGGGGCCCATGGGCAACTGACCAGTACAGCCCCCAACACCTCCGGCAGTGTTTTCCAGTGTTGCTTTCCAGCATGTCAGACATGCAGCCTGGCAGTCTGAGATGTGACATCCAGAGAGCAGTGTGTGGGTGTGTTTGCTCAGCATGGCTCCTGCGGTGGTCCAGGCGTAACCCCCTCCCTCCCAGTGGCATAACTCCTGCTGAGTGCCGTTGCATCCCCCGCGGGTGTCCTGGTGATCGATGGGAGGATGGGGAGCCAGGTGATCGCTCATCCTGGACAGAGCTCATCAGGAGAGACCACTCTAACACCCCCCACCCCCCACCTCCACACTCACTGTCCTCTGGAGTGGCTGGTGCATTGTGGGCGTCCTAGGTGCTCTTCTCTTGGGAGAGTTGTGAGGGGGTCCTGCATTCAGGTCCCTAAATGGTCTCATGCAGCCGCTGTGCACAGTTTCACCTTGTCCTTGTCTTTCAGGAAATTACAGGACATAGGTAGCACAGCCGTCAGCAAAAATGATTCCTGTATAGATAAAACACACTGTTCAATACAATAGTATCTCTTCATAAAGTTGAACCAGAATCTTGAACAGCACTTTCCTTTGTTCCCACTTTCATTTTCTCAGCAGGTCCATGATGGAGGCTGGCTTCATTCTTTGTGGTCCCAGAGTGCATAGCGCTTGTCGCATGCAGGGAATTCAGAGCCTCAAAGCATCAATTTTTTAGTATCACGCAATATCCCTTACTGCAATCTGCCTTCTTTTTTCCTCGGTCTTATCACCCTTAGAGCGATAAGTGCTGCCATTCTTTCCTTAAAACGCACAGTGCATATCTCCACCTCCCAAGGCCCCACTGAATGTTTTCAGGTGGGCCATTACACTGTCTGTGGGATGCCATGAAATATTCAGCAGCGGTGGGCACTGTTATTATGGAGATTAACCGTGACACCCCCTAAAAGGTGCAGCCATTAATCAATCATTACCGGAACATCAGCTGTATTATTTGCATCATTACTGGAGCCTTAACGCTGCTGTCCACTTTCCCGCGCTGCCAGGCTCCCTGCTGTGCACCTGAGTGGATTCTGGTGCTGGAATCTTGTGTGTGGAGAATCAGTACCAGGCTCACTCATTGGAGCACCTTATGCAGGTGACAGAGAAGGAGTCTTGGTACTCTGGGTGTAACTTAACACTACCTAGATCTCAGCTTCCATAGGCCTTCATGGAGCTTGCTAAGGCTCATTCCACCGAAAAAGCCTGTGTGCAGCTGTCTCTCATTTCCAATAATGACTAGTGTAGTGTGTGTGTATGTGTGTGTGTGCGTGAGAGGGGGGAAGGGAGAGAGAGAGACAGAAAAAGAGAGAGAGAGAGAGATATGAAGAGTTTGCGTACACACCACATATTTGAATGCATGGAGTACGTCTTTTAAACCCAACATTGTACTGCAGTTCTAATGTGCATGCTGTATGTGATGAGAGTCCCTTGTCTAGTCTGATCTCATGCAGACAATTATGAGGTGAATCCCCAGGCTCGCTGATAACCTGTCTGACACATGGCCAGGGGGATTTAATAATGCCCGTATTAGAGACAGACCTCCTAACAAGATTCAGATTTTCACTATGTCAAAGTTAGGATCAGTGTAAATGCCTGAGAACCAGACAGAAGGGAGAATGTTAAATGATCATATCACCGCTCCATATTGATTTCCTCTCTGACAAAAAAAGAAAAGGTTAATGAAGGAACATCTTCGACTAACAAAAGAGGGGACTTTGTCGTTGCTACCATTACTGCACATGTCTGGTTTAAAGAATGGTTGAAAATGACTCCTATTTGGTTGGATTGTCTCATGGCTCAATACCAAGCCTTTACTGTCCTTGAGAAAATAGAGACAGAGAAGAGCTTTTACACTTAAGTGCTCTGACACACAATTAAGATACTGAAATGTACAGCATGTACAGCAGGGAGAATAAGTATTTGACACATCAACCTTTTTTTAGTAAAGGTATTTGTTATGTATAGGATGTTGCCATTAATCCAAGTATTGAATTCATACAAAGTAATCAGAACATTTATAAGTATTTTTATATTAAGTATAAAAGTTGAGTTATAAGAAATAAAGTGAAATGACACAGGGAATAAGTATTGAACACACATTATATAACACTTTGTAAAGGCTTCTAGATGCCTCCTGTATGGAGAGACCAGTTGCCAGCATTGCTCTGGAGTGATTCTGGCCCATTCTAGGCATTAGGGTCTTGCTGAAATGTCCACCCTTTTTATTTTCAGTTTTCTGGTAGAAGGCAGCAGATTTTTCTATCGAGAATGTACATTTCTCCATTCATCCTGTCTCCAATAATATAAAGTCTGCCAGTACCATTTATTTAAAAGCAGCCCCACATCATGATGATTTAACACCCAAACTTAACTGTTTGTATGGTGTTCTTGGGGTTGTTGGCAGTGTCATTCAAAGTGGCAGAATGACAGCCAAAAACTTCAATCTGACCATACTATAGTCTCCCAGTAATCCACATGCTTCTCCACATGTTGCTTTGCAAACTTTAAACGAGCCTCAACATGCTTTTTATTTAGCAGTGGAGTCTTGCATGGTGAGCATGCATGGATGGCAGTACCCAATGATGCAATATCTTTCTGAAGTTCTGCCCAAGTGGTTCTTGGCTATTGGTGAATTCATCTGATTAATTTTTGGACTCCTCGGTCAGAAATCTTACTGTACATGAAGCACCTGATCTTGGTCTGTGTGACTCCTAAATAATGAGACACCTTTATAGGCCATCAGTTAGTACTAAACAAGCTGATATTTATTAGCACTGATAGAGGGTAGGGGTTTCTCTTTCAACACAGACAGATTTCAGTTGATTTCCTGATGTTTTGTCCCCTTTTCTCTGCATGTGTTCAATACTTTCTCCCTGTGCCATTTCACTTTATTAAATATCTCAATTTATGCACTTGAATGTTTAGATGTCTTTGCATGAGTTGAATCCTTGAGCTGATATTGGCATGTGGTGGAAAAGATGTCGATAAACTCATTAGAAATAACTTGACTGAAATAAATGTCAAATACTTATTCTTCCCGCTTTATACCAATAAAAGTAGGGATAATGTTAGGCATGTTTTAATGGCAAACAAACATGGCATGTGTAAAACCTGGCATGGTGTAAAACCTGGCATATACTATGGTGCAAGTGTACATGGCTTAATTGACACTTGACCTCCAGCAGTGTAACAAGTTTCACTTTTCTAACAGTTGTTGTATGAATTCATTATGGAGTCATGCGGGAGTTTGGATGACATTAAGAGAGAAGTACATCAAAGAGAAGATTGTTTTTCCATTGTTTGTAAAAAAAAAACAACTATGCAGATGTTGCATATGCTGATCTAAACATCCTCCCTTCTGTAATGTGACCTTATCACCTTCATCATTTATAATAGTGAACTATGGAATTTCAAACTGTTTCAGTCTAGTCTTAACCTTATGACAGCATTAAACCAATGGGAACTAACAAAATGGAAAGCAGAAAATACAGTCAACTATGTTATTGGTTAACCAGGCAGAGTACAGCTTGCCACCTTTTTTTTTTTTAGTTTGTTTGATTTTTAATTCACTGCGCCATTGGAATACACATAATAATAAACATTCCTGGTGTAGTCCAGGTGTAGTCCAGGTGTAGTCCTGGTGTAGTCCAGGTGTAGTCCTGGTGTAGTCCAGGTGTAGTCCAGGTGTAGTCCTGTAAATACTAACCCTGCCAGATGTCCCTCTTAGCTGTGTTATTGTCTGTGACTAGTCTGGCAGCTGTCAGACAGTGTGTGACAGTGTGAAACTGTAGTCATTCAGACGTCCTTCAATGTATTGATAGCATTAGATTCATTACCAGAAGAAACATTCACAAATGATGGAAATAAAATTTTGTATATTCCCATGTTGTACGAGCTTAGAGAATTCACAGTGTGTTAAAAGCCACTTTTATTTGTGTAGATACTGGAGGACCTGTAGTAGGTTTACTGTAGTAGTAGTAGTAGTACTTAGTAGGTGTAGTGTAGGTAGTAGTAGGTTTACTTTTTTTTTCCAATTTATGTAGAATTAGGGCCAGGTGATATCTCCAAAGACACCTCATTAGAAGGTATGCTTGCTGTCTGATTGTTTTCTGTCTGACAGCCAATCCAACTTTCTAGTAGATTATAGATCATTTTTTTATTTCTTTTAGGGGTGGGTGGTGGTGAAATGCATTGACTAAATAATCAGTAAAGATTAAAAGACATGGGATCTCACACTGGCCAAGTTGCTTTTTGCACTGTGCTGTCTAATGTTCTTACATCTGCCCCCATGCAGGAAGTCAGTCAGTCGATCTTAGTGTGTCAGATCTGAGCTCTAGCCACTTGGTAGCTTGTTAGAAGACTGCATATTTGATTGTTATATTGATAAAAGTGTTTTTTTTTTGTAAGTGGGGTCATCCTTTGAGCTTGGGTAGAATATTTCCCACTGTTTCTGTCTTCTAGACAGACTAGTAGCCTCAATTATTGATTTTCTTTGGGAGAAAAGCATGTGTTTTGTGTAATGAGGAACAAATGGTAAACGGTAAAAGCAGCAGTTCCTTGGTGGTAAAGTCAGTCCCAGTTGCTAATGCAAGTCTGGCACAGGGCAGAGGGCAGTAAACCAAATGGAAAGGTCCACTAAAATGGTGTCATATTCATGACCATTGGAAACTCTGAATGTACCAGTTTATAGCTTATCACCTTGATGCATTTATCCCATTTCAGCTGTAGTATAGATGAATAGAGGGATTGATTAGGACGACTTCACATACTGTAATGCAAGTTGGATGTAGAAGCTGCCAATATTCTCATGTAATTCTATGTCATCCCACTACTGCCATCAAAGTCAAAGTCAGTTTTATTTGTCAATTTCTTCACATGTACTTGACATACAAAAGAATCGAAATTACGTTTCTCACTATCCTATGCGTTTACATAGACAACAACAAGTCAAAAAAATGCCATTTGCCATTTGAAATGCATAGTTTATATTTATATGTAACTCTAACAACACACGAAAGCTTTTAAAGCTTGTACTTCAAAGTAATAACTTATACACTGAATAGTAATATTACTTGCATAGATGTCTCGGTATTTGGGATATTGATAGTAAATAGTGGTATAGAGAATGCAAATGTTAAAAATAAGTGCGAAATCAAATATACAGCCTTTCTCCAGCAGTTACTTCATGCTTAATTAGGTCATTATCAACAACAGAACAGGGCTATTTTTTCTCTACATAGGTTGTGTGTGTTATTGATGATGTTGAAAATGATGCAGAACATAAGGCAGTTACAGTGGCTGCCCTTGAAATGTTCATTTCACCTTTGTGAACATTGCGACTGTATTCGCATGTGTGTGTGTGTGTGTGTGGTTTTCTCTCTGTGTACCTGTGCATATCTATACTATGTGCAAGCAAGTGTCTGGGCGTGGGTGTATTCATGCAAAGCTTGCATGTGCCCACGGCTTGTTGCGCACATACGTGTCAGGCATGCACGCTCCTCCAGGGGTGCTGGCTTGTATACATTCATCCACATTGGCTTTACATGTTCCTCACGTGTGCCCATGCCTATGGCCTGACACGTCTCCAGTGAGCCGTGCCGAGCGCCGGCAGTGCCTGCTCATCCTCCGTGTAATTCCCCCGCCACACGTGCCGCCACCACGGCCCTCGCTCGAGACATTGCCATCCCCGCAGCGGCTTCATCAGCAGCCAGTGGGTGCCGGCCCCTGTGCCAGAGTGTGAGCGTTGGGGGTAGTGAGTGAGCACGGCAATGGCAGTCTCCTGCGCTGAGGCACGCTGAGAGACTGATGAATGTGCCGCTCAGGTGAGATGGGCCCATTTGTTACCGTCAGCAGAGACGGATCGTTGTGGTGGCACGCAAAGGACCAATTGTGAATCCGGCCACCTACGTGAAACAAAGACGTAACACCTTAAAAAGAGCACCTAAAAGACCTGATTAGTGTGAATGCAGTGTCTTTTTAAAACCCCTACCACACCAGTGTGAGTATAATGAGGAATTTTTATTGGCACTGTGTGGTAAGATTGGTTTTAATACTTAATGAAAATTTAGTGTATTAGAGAGCATGGTTGGTACCTTTGATCATTCAGCTTTACTTCATTTGATTGGTGTTAGGTGACAAAATTAGCTTCAGGAATATAAATCAAAAGAATACACCTACACCCAACAGGAAATGTGCAATTTCATACATAAAAAACAGCAGAAGCAGTTAATGAATGAGTTGGTTCCTAGACATGAGCTGTTCATCCTCTCTCCTTTATCCAGCTCTTGAATAATGTATTCCACTGCAATACCTGCGGACCAGAGTGTCACATTTTGCCTTTCCCTTAGATCTGAATGTCCCATTTCCTCACTCAGCCAAGTCTTTTGGTCTCAGTTCGGATTGCGGTCACCATGACCAGGTGTCACTCTGCGGGCACATCTGTGGATCAGTTGAAGAGGTGACAGGCCGAGGTCACTGACGCTGAGGTGTGTGGGGCTGTGGGAGGCAGTGGTGGCCGGCGGCAGCTTTCACTTCACTCCTGTCCCTGCCACTCCATGTCATTCGGGCACTTGTGTAGCTGTGTCGCAAAGTGCCTCTGGTTTGTGCCGGTGCGACAAAGAGGATTCGTAACTAATTTTCTCTGATTGCGTGTGACAGAGGCTGTGAAGATGGGCGCCGCTATCTCTGTTTGCGGAACAGGCCTTTGCTAATTGGATCGGGGCGTTGAGGACTGTGCTCACATTAGCACACGCACCCAGGGCTTGGCCGCTTGCACATGTTTCCCGTGAACATGTGTACCTGCTGCGGTGGAGAGTTGGGAGATGGGTGAAGCGGGCGGGGGGGGTATCCACATCAGAGTGGAAGAGCTCAGAGGTGTAAGCGGCACAGCTGAGTCAACTCCAAGAGGAGAGAGAAAAACAGCCCAGCATCTGATAAAATCTATTCTGCCCAAGTCAAACAGACAGGAAGAGTCAGCCCCTCAGGAGCCATCTCTCTATCCAAATAAGCCATAGCTCAGCACATAGAGAGACAGGGAGGGAGCGAGAGAGAGAGAGTGAGCGAGAGGTGTTTTGCTTACGCTGGCTGATGAAGAGAAGTCGATCTCCTGAGTTGTTGTGTGCTCCGGCTTTGTTTAACGTCCGTCTGGCAGGTCCATGTATTATTCATCCGGACAGGTTAGCAGCGGGATTATTCCTGCCACAGCCGCTCCCTCTCTGTCCACAGGCCCTGCCGACGGCTTAATGATGGGAAGGGTCTCAGGGAGACGGCCGCTGCATCTGGTGGCCGGTGGCCACTGGCACCTGCCAGAGAGGGGAGCTTCTAATGGGAGGATAGCAGCTGTCCAGCAGACGTGGGCCCATGAAAGCAGCACTTTACTGGCCTCATACTGGCCACTGTGTGCCAGAGGTGCAGGGGGGAAACTATTCTTTGTTTTACTCTTCATTCTAATGGCCGCCTTTGGTGATGAAATTGATGAGTGAGTTGGATCCCTTCCCTGCTTCTCCATGATATTCCTCCCATGATGCTTTGTCACAAGGACAGCAGCTCTTCCCTCTTCCCTCACAGCAGAGCAGGCAGTGGAGTGTGTGTGTCAAGAGCGACTCTGTGTTAGAAGAAGCTGGAGGGGGAGAATGGCCATGCTTGTCATACATGGGACGACAGTATCGTCTGCAAGGTCTTGCTTTAGAAATAATAGTTGGCTGGAGCAATGAAGTGCAAGAGCAGCAAATTTTCCCGCCTGGACTTGTAAAATATTCATGTCATACCTGGTCTAATGTGGCATCACTAATGCAGCGTGATGCCAGATGGCATTTAACTGCGCTGGGTGGCATCGCTACAGAGGGGCCTGTCATATTTAATAGCCCACCAGCCTGGTGACTCCACACATTAGTTGTAGCGCATACTGAAAGTTTTATGTGAGCCCTCCCCTCACTTTGGCTTTACATGAAATATCATGAGAAAAATTGTGGCAGAAAATGAGGTCACAGTCGTCGAATGGAATCTCCATGGCTCTCAGGCAGAATGCAGTGAGGCTTAAACCCAGGGAAAGAGCTGAGCGGTGTAGTGAAACGTCTTTGTGTGTACAGCATTTAAGCTTCTGTGCCCAGCATAGAAGCAATGTGAATATTAGCATTCCAGAAGCATGTACAGTTTTATATTTTGCACTTGCAATAGACTTCCTGTGTTCATTATTTTGGAAATGTGTTTTTTTTTCCTCCAGAGCAGTTGAACCCAATTACACAGTAGCAGCTTGGTTTAAGGCGATGGGAATGTAGCATTTATGCATGAGGGATGCAGGCTAGCCACTGAATTCTCAAGCTCAGCAGTATGCTGATTCCTCTCTGGAGACCACGGACACAGGTTGCTGTGATGGGGGTTTGTGGACTCTGGATGGGAGATACAAACCACGCAGTCATATGGCCACATTTTAATTATGTAAATGAACAAGGGGTAGTCCAAATTGGTCCTCTGTCACATAAAAGCTGAATTAATCTAAATTCATTACGGGTCAAATCGAACGATGGCCGACAGTCACCCTCTCCAAAAAATCTGAAAAAAATCACAGCTGTTTGTACATCTAACCTATGTATAAATCTTAAATATTAAGTCGGTATCACTAATAGCTCCAAAACTACAGCCCTTTGAAATTTCAGGTCATTTTG
This sequence comes from Coilia nasus, assembly GCA_027475355.1. Taxonomy (NCBI): domain Eukaryota; kingdom Metazoa; phylum Chordata; class Actinopteri; order Clupeiformes; family Engraulidae; genus Coilia; species Coilia nasus. The sequence goes on from CM050221.1 coordinate 25,814,312, forward strand.
GGAATTCTGGTGAACAAGCCTTTTGCTCAACTTCCGACATTGCTGGCTCTTTTAGTATTCCACACACATTAGTGTAACTATGTGAAAAGAAATGCATTTTCCTGTAGAATTCAAAAATCAAATCAGATCAGATGTACCTTGTGTAATTCTTCCTCTTCAAAGCTGTGAAAATGGCTATAGATTCAATATGTGAAATGACACCACTTTTGAGGGCTTCTCGTTCAAAAAGTATGGCACACAAATTTATCAGATTATTTTTCCCAGTCATATACGGATTATAATGTCATGCCTATGCATTAACCTTTGTTGATATTGTTTTCATATGGTCAGTGTATTTTCTTGAAGTTAGGCTTGATTTTCAAAAAGGCTGTTTTCATCTTGTCATTTCACCATGTGGACAGTTCACAGGATTTTTAAAACATTTTTCCACAATCATCCTGTAGGTGAGGATCATTTGTCCAAAATTTGGATTTGTTGCTGAGCCTCTTTATTGAGATATGATGTTTGAGAAAAAAATGTCAGTTAATTCCATGGAGTTGGATTGATCAGCAGTACCTCTTTCCACCACATTTTGTGCTCTTTTAATACAATGGAAGTCAAAGATAGGGTAGCATGTCATTTACAGGAAAAGCTGTGTCATATGTGTCATATGTCATTTCACATATTGAATCTATAGCCATTTTCACAGCTTTGAAGAGGAATAATTACACAAGGTACATCTGATCTGATTTGATTTTTGAATTCTACAGGAAAATGCATTTCTTTTCACATAGTTACACTAATGTGTGTGGAATACTAAAAGAGCCAGCAATGTCGGAAGTTGAGCAAAAGGCTTGTTCACCAGAATTCCCAAAATGACCTGAAATTTCAAAGGGCTGTAGTTTTGGAGCTATTAGTGATACAGACTTAATATTTAAGATTTATACATAGGTTGGATGTACAAACAGCTGTGATTTTTTTCAGATTTTTTGGAGAGGGTGACTGTCGGCCATCGTTCGATTTGACACGGAATGACCCTTACCTGTTGTGGCCTTTGGTGGTATTTCTTTAACTGGTTTGGAGAGAAAGGCAGACCATCAGGCTGCACACGGAGGCGATAGAGGTTAGTCTCAGACCTCATTTGTCCTTCAGGCACAGAGTGCTGTAAGTGTGTACATTTATATGGAATCGTTTCAACTATTTGCCTTGGTTCTCATCTGTTCATTCCTGCACCATTACTGTTGGGCCACTCCAGCACTAATGAAAAATCACTCTTCTGGAAAAGTCTTAATTCCAAAGTGTTTCCAGTACAATGGTCATTAGGGAAAAACAGGCCAGTGCGGCTGCTGCATACCCCCTTTTCTCAATCATTTCCAACCTGCAGCTGTCTCTCTCTCTTTCTTGCTCTCCTTGCTCTCCCTGTCTCTTCCTCTCTCTGTCTCTCTTTTTCGCTCTCACTCTCTCTCGCTGTGTCCTTGCTCTCTTTTTCTTTATTTCCCCCTCTTTCTATTACTTTTTTCCTTTTTCTCAGCAAAGGGCTTTTTTCAGACAGCCTTGTATTCCGCGTCTCACACATTCATTGCCATAATTTTCATCAAGCAAACAAAAAAGAGTGATTCGGGAAATCAACTCGCAAGGCTCTTTTTGTTCAGTTGCAATAGAATGCCATCCCACTTTTGTTTTCTTTGAAGTTCTGTGATTGTCTTCTTCCTGGTGTAGGTAAAAAGGATACCTTTGATTTGCCTGTGGGATTATGCTGGGTGAGTAATGAGCATACGACACAGAGCAAAGTGTTGCAATGCCCCATTAGAAAGCTGTTCATCTTCTCCCGAATGACTGACCTCATTTGTGATACTTCACCAGTCTCTAAGGGTAATGGCCAGCCCGTCAAGTGCTGCTCCTGCTCAGACGGAGGTACTATCTTTTCTGCATTAACATCACGGTGGCTTTGTGCGAAGCACAGAAACAGTCTTTGTATGCCCGTGCGCTTTAGTGAAATGTAGTTGTCGCTGTTACCATGGCAGCCGATTGTGGTACGCTGAAGATGGTGTTAATCTGAATAGCTAAATATACACATATGTGATTTCGAAATGAGAGCAGCTGAAATTGTGGATGGTAAAACTTCCTCGAAATTCATGCAGGCAATGCAGTCCCCTCTTTTGTTCTGTAATTGGAATATCCCTCCCACAAACAATATGCCCACTTGTGTTGTTATATTCTAATCTAGCTGGTTGTTCTACTGGTGAAAATTATGGTGCACATTGGAGAGAATGGGGCTCTTTTCTTACACTCAGTTTTCCCGACAGTGTTGCAGTGTAAATACTCTCCCCTTATATGGCAAGATATGATCTTGGGAAACACCTGCAAACAAATGATAATTTATGTTTAATAACATTAATGTGAATGTCACAAATTAGGACTATTTACTCAGGGTGGAAAAGGCACATTTCTGTTAATGGAATGCAGACAGTTCAGTATTGGGTTTTTATGTGTCTCTCTGTTCATTGTCAGTGCTGTCCCATTCCCACCTTCTTCCCATGGGGTGCATTTATTAAAACTGTGTCATAGATGGTACAGTAACCACCGTGTTGTTAAGAAAGCCCATAACCCCACATTAAGCTTATCGCTGTGCTGCTCTGATGCTCTACCCTCTGTATTACCTGTCAGCGGTACAGCTGTGCATCAGTGACTCAAGGGCCAATTGAATGCAGTTCTCAGTGTGAGCCTCTGAAATGCTCTGCGGTGGTGAGAGCGGCACATTGGGCTCCCCTCCCATCAGCGTTTTACCTCCTGGAATCAGAAGTGATCGCTTGATTTAAGCCTCACAGAGGGAGATTGATGACCCTAGAACTGCAGGAGTTGCCATCGATTGATCAGGCTGTCCTGCGGATATGAGGCTTTTTCAACGTGACTGAAACATTTTTCATTCTCCTGAGCTACCATAAAGCTTAGGCTACCGTGTCCTCAAGCACCGCTGACGGTTCTGGGGAAAAAATCAGCTCACACAGACCCTTGTGTGAATGTGCTTACATATGTACAGCTAATGTAAGTCTTTCAGTTTCGTATAGAATGTTGTATATCAAAGATTTGTAGAAAACAAATTGCTATCATTTAATACCACTCTACAACATAACATCACATCCCACTTAAAATGAAAAGCTTGGAAGGAGCAGGGGAGGAAAGCAATTTGGGCTTGTATGACCGATTGCGGGTAGGAATGTAATCATTACTCCTACCATGGCCTTTGTGTTGGAGGATGTCCCCCCACCAGAGTACAGATGATCCATACCATCCCCAGCAACACACCACACTGCTGCTCCTCCCAGCTTGTTAGCCCAGCCCATGACAAGGCTTTTGTTCTCACACATCACAGCGGTGCAAGGAGACATTATGCCATTTGCTCTGTTGGGTCGAGCTTTGGAAAGGGCTATTTCCGCTGAAAGGAACGTAGAGGTAGCCAGGCGTACAGACTGCAATTTACATGTCCGCATTTGAAAAATGTTTTATTTATTTGCAGCTAAGCTGTACAAAAGGCAGTGAACAATTCAAAGCATATGTTGGATGAGACCACTCTCTACCTATTTCACCTACAAGGGCACAAGCATTCAGTCTCTAATCACTCGAGCTGTTGCTAGGCTAAGACCCAGCCCTGGTGACGAGCTGGCACTGAAGGGATAAGGCTAAGGTGAGAGGATGATGACAGCATGTGGACAGGGATGCAGTGGTGCGGTTCCTGCCATGCCCCCGGCCAGTGTTCCCGGATTTCTTTTTCCTCCGTGTGGAATATCTGCGCCTCTGCCAGGGCCCCATGTTGCACATGCTGTGCATAAAAGCCGCACAGGCATGTCCCTGAGTCACCAGGCTTTGCATAACTCTCACGCTTGGCAATTGCAGCCATGGAAGGGGTGGCCAGTGGTCCGTGAAGACGGCGGCGGCAGCAGCTCAACAGCATGGCTGAGGGGCAACAGCATTACACACGAGGCTGGCAAAAAGAGGCTTGTCCACACTGGATTGGGGGAGGGGAGTGTTAGGGGCCAGATATCTATGTGGAAGCACATCGAGAAAAGCCCCGCAGCGCTTACCCAATCTCCTCTGATTTACTTTATTGCAGAGTGGCAGGGAATCACACAGGCCTTTTTTTAATATCATGCCACTACTTTAAAGCCAAATGTACCCCCCCCACCCCCCCCCCCACCCCCCCTTTCTTTTTTGGAATTGGACTATTACACAAAGTTGGTGCATACTTACCCATGTACACCCACAACCGCAACCCACCCACCCACCCCCCTCCCCCTCCCCCATCTCCCAGCTCTGGTAATGGTTCATGGTGGAGCCATATTGGGCTTCACTGCAGCTAGGCCCCCTGAGCGGGAGCAGGCAATTGTGGACCGCACAGATGATTATTCCCCCGATGTGGAGATGATGGCATGGGGAAAGAGGAGGAGGAGGAGGAGGAGAGACGGCAGGAGGGACTGGAGGGAAATGAGATGTGAGATTGCCACTTCTGCCGCCACGGCTGCCGCTGCTGCTCAAAGAGCCCTGTCGGTCCTAATAGTGTCGTTACTCCACCAAAATCACATGGAGGTAATTGTATGGAGCAGAATGGAGTTGATACACTGGCATCATTGATTCAGCCCACAAGCCATGAAGTTTTTTTTTTTTTTGTCATCTTTTTTTTTTGCATGGAGTTTAAAACAAAACCTGACTTGAGTGACATTTGCTGTGTTAATAGATACTCTTGCACACACGTACAAATGACAGCTGGACCAGTAACAATGCTGATCAGATTATCCGGCCGACAGGGCTGTACTGTTGCCTGTGGATGTGCCTGTGCCTCCCTGGCTGCTGCTGGTAGCCTGGGGCTAACAGAGTGTAATGTTCCAGGCCCTGGTGCCTCAAACTCTTGTGTTTAAGTCATCTGCTGGCACACCTCATCAGGCTGTCACTAGCTTACACCACCAGCTCTCTTCTCTCTCTCTCACACACACACACACACACACACACATACACACACACACACACACACACACACACACACACACAGTCAGACAGACAGACACACACACACACACACACACACACACCGACACACACACACATCAAGCGGCAGACAGAGCCCACAGCCTGTTATTACCTGCCAACTGTGTTTGCAGGTGAAGAATTTCTGTGTTGCCACACAGTATGGCTGTGACCCTTTCAGCAACGTGCTAAGTAGGGAGCTGCATACGGCGACATCTACTCTGTGTTTTTGTCTCCGTAGGATGCAAAGAGAACACTTCTGTTTAGAGCTCGTTAGTCTAAAAGACCACTGAGGATTTTTTTTCACACAGTGTAAAAACTGACGAGGTGGCTGTATGCAAAGTCCTTTGCTATTTGTAATGTAGTCAGGTCATGATTTCTTTCTTATTGCGTATTGTGTGCTCAGAGTCTATTTCAAATTAAGTGGCACGCTTATTTCACAGTGACGTTGGCTTGAATTGTGGTTCATATAGAAGCTTCCAGTGTATCATCCTACACAATTTAATGAAGTGGGTATTGATTAATGTAAGCCATTTCTTCACAGGCTATTTATTTAAAACATTTTAAGATTTTTTTCTCCTGCCACCAATCATATAAATTATGATTATAAAATAATCGGTTCTAATTTATTTTGAATCTTTATAAATATGAACACTGTGGATAGTATGGGTATGGTGTGGTCCACGGGTTGACGGGGTGAATTTATCACTAATAGTCTTTAGTGGAGACAGGGTCCTGAGCCAGTGAACTGTCTGTGGCTCTGGGGAAAGGATATACAGTAGTCCCTTACAGCTTAAGTTGCTATGGCTGCAGCTTTTCCCATGAGGTGGTGTTATGCAGTGTGTCTTTGACACATGCACATTTAAGGCACTACATCTACAGCCTGAATTGTGGCAGAAACTTACCTATAACAAAACAAAACTTATCCATTTGAATGCGTACAGTTGATACGCCAATTCACTAGCAGGTATGCAGTGTCACAGTGTGCTAACCTCAAAAACCCAAACATTACTTTACTGAGACATACTCTGTATTCCGTGCATGTTTGCATGTTTATGTGATCTGCTCGGTCTCAGTATTGTGCCTTGCCATACGCATATGGAGCTTACATTAGTGTGGCAATAGCATGAATTATACACAACAATATGAATTAGGGGGACACAACAGGCCTTTAGTCTTAAGCCACATTTGTTCCTGCAGTGTCAAGTCACTCAAGCACTGTAGCATAGAAAATTCTTTTATAGCATCATACCCCCTTGTTAATGCCTTTAATATACTTCATTAGTGTGCTCTGGAGTGACAAATAGGACTGTATAAAACTTCAGTGTCACTCTTATCAAGGAATTGTCTGACTTATGCAGGCGGCCTGATGGACGGCCTTGCCCTGACACGCTCCAGGGATCCTGGAAAATGAATGGCTAAGCTTAAGGGAATGAAGGCAATCCACAGTAGTAAACGGCCCTCTCAGCAGGTACATGTGGGCCACTAGTTAATCTGTTCGTTAAGAGGGGGACTGGGGTCACCCTCGGATAGTCCCAGTGTGACCATTCAGGCAGAGTCAATGAACAACATGTGCACCAATTAAATAGCCTGTGCACAGTAAAAAAGGGCAACTACAGTGTCCGGTGGAAAGGATAGGAGAGGAAAATGTAAAATAGAGAAAAGTAAAAGTTTCTGAAAGAGAAATACATTGAATAAGACTGGACAAATAGTTACAGTTGTGCTACTAAAAAACATCTTAAATAGACCTTCGTAGTGACATCGACAAAGTGCCACCAAAAGCCTATGGGAATTAGCATGGGCTTTTTAAATAATCGCTGCCTTCAAACTCCGTAGATGGCAGAGAAGTACTAGATGGGGATGTTTTTGTCAACCCACTTCTGTTACTTTTTCTCACTTGCTGTTTCTGATCCCAGCTGCCTGCTAAAAGGTGAGCTTTGATTTTTGCAAACCTGTAGCTAACCTAGGCTATGAGCCACTGCACTGCAACAGTCTAAGGAGCGAGGTGGAGAATGGTCTTTAATTATGCTTTAAATCCCTTCTTTTGATAGGTTGTGAAGATGGTCTGTATTGTAAAAGTGCTCAAAATAAAGCTACCAATTAAGCATAATGCCATTATACCTAATATGGTTACCATGCAACCATGTTGTGCAAAGCCAGCGGCTAGTAGCCAGGGTTAGTTCCAAGTTAGCAAAAATCAAAGTTCTCTTCTTAGCAGGCAATGAGGATCACAAACACCAAGCGAGAAAAGATGACAAAAGTGTCTAGGTTGCAAATGCATCCCAGACTTTTCCATCACCTATGGAGTTTAAAGGCAGCGATTATTTAAAAAGCCCTTTTTAGACATGGAAACCTGGGCAGGGATTCAGTGGCGCTTTGTCGATGTCATTGTGGAGGTCTGTTTAGTTTTGCAGGCTGACATTTTAGTATATACACAAATATATTTAAAGATTTCTTAAACCCAAACATAAAATTTATAATGAGATAAATCAGACTCATTTGAGTAAGTATCTTAGACACTAGTAGTACCGAGAATGATTATGATGTTACTCAGAATCATGATCCAAGTTGGTAGTATACATTATAATGTCACACCAGGAAGGATAATTATAACGATAACCATAATGCAGTCTGATTAAAAATCGTTTTTAACTTTAGTTGATGGTGGAGTTCACATCACAACTACAGTGCTAGGGCTCAATGATATCACTCAGAACATTTTGATAAACGATTAAATACTGCAGCCAACTGGAATCCATTAGAATTTATAAATCATCATGTTCAGTTAGTTATTTACACTGACAACGAGAATCTTGGCATTAAAATGGCATTCTTCGTTGTGGAAATTCATATCGCTGCAACTATAGTTGTGGTTATAGTCCAATAGTTTTTGGTTTGAATGGATCTTTAGCAGTCAAGCCCCAGCTCTAAGGGAGCAGGGGAGGGAAACAGGCATGCATGCACACACGCACACACACAAACACACACACACAAGCACACACGCACAAGCACACACAGATAGACACGCACACTCACACATACACACTTACCCACGCACAGGCAAACAAACCAACACAAACACACAGGCCTCTGAGGATCACCCCTACCCCATGAGCAACAGGCTAACAAGATTTACACATGCTAATTAAAACATAAATACAAGCCTCACTCACATACACAACTTTGATATAAGCTCTGACCTCAAAACTATTTTGGTGGTTCTCTGAAAGACCATGGCAAGCTGTGATAATTTGCTGTAACAAACATTGTGCTGAGGAGAGAGTTAAACCCATTTGTGCTCCATATAGATCTTGAGGAGTTGTTTGCTTATTCTAAAAAAAAATCTCGCACACAGCAGTGTTTCTTTGCTGGAGCTTTGCTTTCAATAGCTACAGTCAGGTTTCTGTAGTATGTTATCAACCCTTTATTGAGTTATCCACCTCAGTAAACTTAAGGCTAACAAGATGATTTGTTGTGATTTAATTGTAATTTCCATAACTTGTTTAGGTTTTCATTAGGTCGACACAGATTGCACTGAAATGTTTTCCTTCTGTCACGTCCTGCTCGATTTTTTTTGTTTTACTTAAAACTAAATTTCCCTTCATGCTGATCAACCTCTCCTCCCACCTTACTTAGCGAAAAAATAAAGTAAAATTAAAACATGCACTCTGTAGGCTGTCCACATGGGCCCAAGTCTGATAATGGCCACACCTTTGACTGTGGTAAATATATGTATTTGATAGATTGCTCCCATTAACATGGGATGCCTGTCTTTTTGAGTAATGGCTTTTGAGGCTTGTTGTTTAAAAGGAAAGAGGTGTTTGCCTGTGCGCCCAATGCTAATAGAAGCCAAATTGATATTTCAGCACTGAGAGCGGGCTGGGGCATTAATGTGCCTCGGGGGAAAAGATTGAACACAACAGCTCAAAGGGAGGCAACATGGAGTAATTTAAGTCACACTCTCAGATGGATGGCAGGGTACAGTGGGTGATTGGGGCTTGTTGTTGAGTGGCCAGTGGCCTGCAACAGCACTCTTTCACATAATGAAGAAGCAGGGAGGCATTCATGAACAGGTGCTGTTAAAGAGAGCTTAGACCAATCTTTCGCTGGCCTCACTGCAGCGGGAGACTGCCACTGATGTGCTGTTATGTTTTTGCTCTGCCGGGAAGATATACAGCAGGGAGAATAGTATATTTTTTGGGTGAATAATGATACTTGCTGCACTTTTGTATCAGTTGATGACTAATGAGGGACTATCTTGCCCAGAAATAGACACTGACCTTTCATCTGGTGTTTGTTGTATTGGGAATTTGTTGAGACATGCCTAGACTTCGTGATTGTGTCCACATTGTTCAGCATGGTCTCTTTGCACTAATCCAATTATTCTGTCACACTTGAGTGGAGCTTGTATTAAACAGATGTGCTTTCTGAACGTGAACGTAAGGCTCAAGTTCATCACTCCAAAAATACCATCTGGAGACTGCGCTAGTAAAGATGTGGGTAATTGATTTTTAATCAAACTATTTTGTTTGTCACAAAGCCACCTTGGAGAGATGAAAGGAGAGAACTGAAAGCACTCAGGGTATTGTATATCAGTGAGGAGAATGATGTGTGTATCACTAATAGAGCCACAGCTCACCTGCACATCCTAGCAAAGCAAACAGAGTGTTACCAAAAACAGCATTAACATCAAAACATGCACTTGACACAGTATCATCTTTTTTTCAATGAAATGCTTTAATGGGCGAATATGAGAAATTGGTGCCCACTGACCTGTCATTTTAAATATGTTCACTGGTTGCTGACAACACACGGCCATATTGGTTGCAGGAATGAAATCTGGAGCATGAGACATTGGAAAGGTTGTTAGGTTTGATTATTTGTTTTCAGGTGGATGTTCACAGTCCTACGTTATAACAGCAGCACACAAACTACAGATAAAACCACTCGAAAAGCCTCTTTATTAATAATCACTCAACTTTTAAGGCCTTCATCCATTAGCCATTCAGCGCTAAAGAATTCAGACTACCCCACTTACAGCCAGTTGAGGTTTATGAACTGTTGTTTGCTTTATGACCTAAATAAAATAAATTGAACAACATAAAACTCATTACCATGAAGTCAGGCGCTATTTTCCTTGGTCAATCTACTCCAATGTCATTGTGCAGTTCTAGTTTTCTCACATTGCTCTGATCCATCTTTGTCTTAATGAGTTGGTGAGTCTATCTCAGGAGGAAATGCATGTTTATCTGGGCAACATCTAATAACGTATGGATGTGGAGACTGTCACTTCTCACATCATCACAATACGAACAGAGTATGGGGTCAGGCATCCACTGTAAATCAACTCTAGCTTCTGAAATAATTACATGTCCCTTTTGATAATTACTTTGGACTGATCGTCCCTGTTACCTCTTCCTGTCTCACAGGAGTAGCATGCGGAATTATGGCATATATAATTATTGTGCGCCACTAAAAACCTGCATTTCCTAGAAAAGGTTATCATCCACCACAGGTTTTTTTAAGCCTCTTACCTCTCCAGGCGGATGTTCAATTTTTTGCCCAGTTCTATGTAATCCACTTTATTTATCAATATGCAAGGTTCCCACTCAAATTAATTCCTACACGCCATGTTTGCCTCTTGATTTAATAAGATTTATTTAGTGTGACCTCCGAGCTGGAAATGTTAAACCTGGGGCTTTTGTTTACTTTGCCTTATCTTGCCAGAGGGGAAAGAAGAGCACTGGTGCTGGATATTATATTGGCTTCATGTGGCCAAATCATGCTGCTGGAGTGGCCAGGGCAGTAACTCAATTTAATCCAGTTCATGGTATGAATTGGCTTTTTTATGCTATCATATTGTTCCATCGTAAATCGGCCAGAGCTTTGCCATGTTGGCACCTGCAACAGTCCATAAAGGTTGACAACCACATATGGCAAGACACTGGCCTCTCTTGATTTGTGGCTCCCAACATGTGCAATGGTATGCAGTGACAAACAAACAGAAGGCATTCTCCTTGAGCTCTGCTGTTGTGGACACAAGCCTGACCTAGGCTTTATGGCTCCTCCTCCACCTCTTTGGATTTTAGTTTCAGGTGGCCAGGTCAGAACAGTAATGTGGGCATGCCTCTGATACACTTACTTTGAAGATACCGTGGGGCGTGGAGATGCAGTGGCATACCACTGAGGCCCAGAGAGGTCCTTGTCATGGTAGTGCGGCGGTGGACTGGCTGTCAGGCAGCCATTCTCAGCGGGTCCAATAATGGATGTGGTCCAGCAGGTCCCGCTGAGGGGGACAGGAGACACACACTAAGGGCAGGACACACGCTAAGAAGTGCTCTGCCTGGGAGGGAGTCTGAATTCAGAATCAGATTTATTTTATGCTTTCGTACACAAGGAATTTGATGTTGACACTCTAGCATGCAATTTCATAGAGGAGTGGAAGTGATCTACAAGAGGAGAGGTGGAGAAGAGACACAGTGCACTTAATTACTTGCACTACCATTCATTTGTACATTTCACTGGAGTTGGAAGGGAAAAATAAAATGATTGGCATAAAATAGACTACATGACTAAACGATTAGTCTAGGGTACGATATTTCATAATTGTGGGGCATGTTCATCCAGGGTAACAGCATGCCTCATCAAATTATAACAGGTTAAAAAAAATATTCATACTTTTTAAAAAATCCATTGACATTTCCATTTTAAGAGGATCAAATAATTAACCTCCTTGAGATTTCTCACAAGGAGCTAGCAGTTAGCGGGGTGTTTGATGTGCAGTTAAAGGCGGTCGAGTGTCGAGACACATTAGACCCAGACGCAAATTAGCACACTTTTGTCCCTGTGTGAGTCAGGGCAAGGGACATTAACCTGGCGCAGGCTCTCAAGACAGTGCCTCTCTGAGCACCATGAGTGTATTAGGAAAGAGCAGAGAGGCGAGGAGATGGAGAGAGTGTCGGGGCACATTCAGTCTCATAAAGATTTCAGAGACGGACTCTGGGGGGATTAGGACGAATAAGAAGTTCATTCTCAGCTGGCCCACAATGCTGTCTCACCATTATTAGATACCGAGGCTGGCACAGTGTAATTAAATCCAGCTTCACGTCACACAGAGCACACACTCTATCCAAGACCATCTATTCTGCTCTCGCTCCCTTTGTCCATGAAAACGCAGCACTGTCAATATCACTGACAGTTTTATGAAACAGGCAGACATATTATTATTGGTCCAGCACAGGAGACGCAGTAATTGCACAGTGGCAAAATGATAAACTAATTTTATCTCTGAAACTCACAGAGATACTTTTCATGTTCATTTCCCGGAAAGGCACATACTTTTTTGTTCATTATTGACACTCTTTTTTATCCTGTTTACTGTACTGTCATTTCATCTGGACATGAAAGTCCATATCTGCAGACAACCTTGTTTGTTATATTAGTGGATATCAGGCTGAGGGGGTGGTTGGCAATGTGACACCAAGTCACTAGCTGTCATGATAAAGAGAAGTGGTTTAGCCATGGCAGACCAATTAAAAAGGAAAGATCAATGCAGGCAGAAGTACAAGATATTTAAAACATGCCAATGAGGAAAAAATATTTGTTGATATTCACAAGTTGATTAAAAACAATTTTACAGCTGTGCCTATGTTGACAGTTGCATTTTACAATAAGTTTGTCGCTAAAATGCCTGTCAGCTCCTGTTTGAAAAACAAACACAATACTGGTGAAAGTACAATCGTAATGACAAAAATATGAATCTGACTTGCAGTTTGACAGTCATTTTTGATAATAACTAAAATGTTAGGTATACCTTCCAGTAAGATTTCAACATTATTAAAGAATTATTAAAGTAATTTTCTACCATAGAATATGAATAAAATATTTATTTGATTTCATTTCACGTTGGACTTAAGCAGCTAGATCTAAATCGCTTGATTAAATGTAGCGCTGAACAGAGCTGAATCTTGCAGGTTATTATTTCATGATTTACAGAATTTGGCAACTGGAACTTTATCATGGTGATGGCATCGCAGTGCAGTAACATGCTCAGGTAAAGTCCAGTCTGTGATTACAAGCATGTAGGTCTATGAGAATAAAAAGGCTGCTCTGCCATGCTGATTCCTGTATTTGAAAAATGCTCTATGTAGGAGCTATCAACAGAAGCCTCTTGTTCATAGATTTGTAATACAAAAGCAATATTAAACTCAGGATATTCAAGGTCATGCAGCATTGTCACAGTTTTTTTTTTTGTTCACAGCCTGCAGGTTGAGTTACAACCAAATAACAGTCTGTTATGATCTGCATAATAGCACTTCTTGCTTCCTATGGAGTTTCTTCTAGAGAAAGTTTTCTTATGTGAAAATGCACTTTATCTATGCCACGTCCACAGCACTCAGCAGTTTGTCATGTGCAGAATCTGGACTGAATGAAAGGCTTGTAAAGAAAGCATTGTGCAGAAAAAAAAAAAATCTTCATACCTTCACCTTTATTTCATGCAGTGAATAGTAATCGGTTAACCCTGTGTTGCCTGCAAATATGTTTGGATACATTGTGTGTGTGTGTGTGTGTGTGTGTGTGTGTGTGTGTGTGTGTGTGTGTGTGTGCGTGCGTGCGTGTGTGTGTATTTGTGTGCGTGTAGCTGGCTGCACATGCGCACATGTGGTAACGACCATAGAGCATTGAAAAGCATGTTCAATAATCGTGGCCATGAGATACATAATGCATGAACTGTCATTACAGCCGACTAGTCCATCTGTATGGCCCTATAGTGCTGATCTATAATGGATGAGAGTTTAAACTGACCTTCTGCCTATAAAGTAGAAGGCTCCTCTCCACCTAATTAGCTACAGTGGTTGAGATTTTCCTCGCACTGAAGCCTGATAGGTGATATTTGATAACATGTCAATGCAATATCAATACAAATACTTATACATCAGAAATAATACATTGTTTTATTAGCCATAAACAAGGTTTTGGTTAGAGTTCGTTTACCAGCAATAGCTACCATAACTAACCAATAAAAAGAAAAATAAATAAACAGGAAAAACACAATTCGCTTCATATAAGACAGCACGTAGAACTCCTCCTGTGAGAGCTCAGGGAGTTTGTGTTTAACAGACACTACTGTCTCTCAGACTTGTGGCTGTCACTGGCCATGACAGATGGAGTGGTTTAGGGTCACGCCGGAGCAGCGGTGTCCTCGGGCGACTGTAGCCAGAGCCAGGCCTGTAGCTGACCCCAGAGCAGCTGGTTGGTCGGGGCTGTGAACTCACCAATTTCAGTGAAAAGCTGCGCTGGAGCCTGAAGCAGTGTTGGACACGAGCAGTGAATGTGTCCTCCACAGGTGCTGCCCAGACTCTGATGGGCTTCTGATTACGAGGGACTCCAGCTGTGGGTGTGTTGGGGAAGGGGGTGGGTGATGAGAAGGGGGTGGGGTGGAGAGGGAGGTATGTATTTATTCATGTAGCAGGTGTTCTTATCTTGAGTGACTTGCCAAAGATGTAATTACTGGATGTGTGACAGAAGGGCAGTATTCAAACACTGAATTCGCACGAAGCTGCTGCGTGAGGTATGTCAGCAGGCCTGAATGCCTAGATTAGCAGAGTGGCTGTCTATCACTTTCATTCAAGGTCCATACCATTGCTGGAATTTCTAGTCAGTGCCTGTGATTCTCTTTGGAAAAAGCTGACACATACATGTTTGTGCAACTCAGTGGGAGTTCCCCATCCGTGCATGCTGCTTATATGAATATTGAACTAATACATATTCAATTGGTATTAGTGCTACTGCTTACGAAAACCTAAACACTTATCTACATTAGACAAGTCATTCAAAACTAAAAGCCTGTGTGGGTTATAAATGCTGCAACTGAAATATTACCCTCATTTATCAATTACCTACTCTCAGAATAGCAATGTTTATAAAGCCACGTGAACACCTATAAATCCGAGCCTGAAAATTGAAAATGGTTTGCTGTTTGAGTTAGAGGAATATATTTTCAAGTAGGAAGAATAGGAGGAGAAGGAAGACGGGAAGCAGAAAGAAGGGAGGAAGGAAGAGAAGGATGAAAAATTATAGGACATAGAAAATAAGGGGTGTCAGGAGGGCAGGTCTGAAGAAGTAGGAGAAGTGTCAGAGGTGAGACCCAGGCCACTTTTGATGACCATGCCATAAGCCATGGGTTGAGTCTGAAGGATGCTGGTCAGGTGGTGCAGACTACTCTGAGCCTTTGCGCTGTAGTAGCTGGCATCTGGACATTCTGCAATGAGCTTTTCACAACACGGAGATGTTGTACTACAGCACCTTGGATGACAGCCTCATTCCCAGTAACCAAAAGAGTGTGACAGATTTGGTGTTGTACTGGAGCCTACAGTGGCCTGCTGTTGTCCATAATTGGTTTCAGCAGTCACCCACGATTTCAGATTCTCCACCTTCCACCTTACTTCCTCTTCTGGGGAACTCTTTTTGGCAGGTGTATGACCGCCAACCCCACCAGCATGCAGGCCTCCTCCAGGCAATGGAAGAGGCCTGTGGTGACATTGATATGGAGGCATGTCAGTGTAAGATATACCAGCCATCCCCCAGTGGTTGGCAACAGTGAATGTGGCTTGTAATGTTGGTGAGGCACCATTGCCAGATGCCTGTCGACAGCAACAACACTGTTAACCGCAACGTACAGTTTGCAGCAAAGTAATTATGTTCATGTCATTCTTAGTTGAGAAATATTGTTTTTCTGATATCTCTGAGTACATTATATGTATATTGAAAATACATTGTTTGTTTCTTGGTTGCCTTGTTCATAATTCATATTTACAGAATGTTCTGTGAATCTTGCCAGGAGCCAAAGACTCTGGATAATGATGTTTTATTCTTAGCACATCAGGGTGCAGTTGGCAAATGGAAAGAGCTGTTTGCATGGTGTTTAAGTGTGGAGTTATTATGCAGAATTACAATTTCAGGTCTTTATATAGTCTGAGTAATGTTTTTAGTTTTGTAAAGGATGTAGGATATTTTTTCATTTGTTTGTGCACATTTTTGGTTTTGTGTATTGAGTTTTGTCATGCAACATGCAACATTTAACACATGTAAAGTGTTTGTGCTTGCAAAACCATCAGAGGTAAAACTGCAAGATACTGAGCTCCTGATCTCGAATTTATAAGATTCTTGTTATCTCTGGATAATGCTTTTATTATTTTCTTTGTGTGTATGTGTGTGTGTGTGTGTGTTTGTGTGTGTGTGTGTGTGTGTGTGTGTGTGTGTGTTTGTGTGTGTGTGTGTGTGTGTGTGTGTGTGTGTGTGTGTCTGTCTGTCTGTCTGTCTGTCTGTCTGTCTGTTTCAACATTCATGTGCACTCATGTGTTCACCTTGATGCATGCCCAGGTCCCTTAGCAGAGCTCTTTGTGAAACATTAAAGAGTAGCATGTCAGACAGGATGACTGAACTACAACCCCATCCCACCCCTCACACACACACCCACCCTAGCTTTTGTGAAGATCTTCATACATGAACAAGTAGGCACCTTCTGTCCACTCAGTGGTGCAGTGGGTTTAAAGAAATGTTTTACACCACCACTACACTGAGCTACAGAAATAGACCCCATGGTGACCTCAGCCCGCATGGATGTACACTGTGGCTTAGATTGAAAACATCCCTGTGGATATGAGTTTCAGAGCCAGTGTGCCCCACTGCCAGTGTTTGCATCTTGCCGAACTACCTACAAGTAATACCAGCACACATTGCACAGTAAACACCGTAGCACAGTAGCTATACTCATATTAATTGTGGTGTTCTAAGATGAAGCAACAAAGCAACGGTGATACGTGTGTGGTGTCTGATACTGCTGAGCAGCTCTCCACTGGGAGGAAATGTATTGTGGTCCCTCTCTTTCGGCTTTGCTCTGTGGTGCTATTGATTTTGTTAGACTCTCGAAGTCGCAGCAGGATTTTCACATTGAGATAATACAGTAGAGATATTATCAGAGAGCTTTGGCGGGCACCAAAGGGGCCAGACACTTATCTTGCACACACTGCCGGGACTTCAGTGAGAGAAAGGACTGACGATCGTCGTCCTGTCACCAAGGCCCTTTACAACTTTTTAAGGCCAGGCGCGAGGGTCGTGGCGATCTATACTTCCCACTGTCTCTTTGTGGACGTCTGAAAGTAAACAACTCGTGACCAAGGGCTTTCAACTACCCTCTGCAGAAGTCAGAATTCTACTCATTCTCCAGTGCAAGGAATAGATCTGTCAGCAACAGACTTGTCATGAGGACGGTGGCAGTGTGCCCTTTGTGGATCACAGGTGGCTGACTGTCCAGACTGCAGTTTTGATGTTGTGCCTGTGCTGTGTTGACTGGCTGGCCTCAAAAAGCACAGCCTCCTGCCTGTGAAGTCTGCGAAGCCACGATCACCTGATAAATATTAATGCGGTCATGTTGTGTGTGCAAGACGAGGCAGGGAGAGAGACCTTTGTTTCATGTCTCCATGGCGTGTAAGGCCTGATGAATGTTTCCAGTGAAACAGACATCATGGATTTGCAATCATACATACCTGATGTATTTCCTGCAATATTGAGGAACATGCATGACACACCCCACTCCCAACCCTCACCAGATATGCAGCCTTCTACCCGAGGTGGCATTCACTGCAAGAGCACACAGTGACTGTGAGTCGGCTTTCTTATTATGAATTTTTTAAAGACATCCAGGAACACTCCAATCTACCCTGACAGGTGCATTGGAGATGGACAGCTGAGGGAGAGACATATAGCAAAGAAACATGGAAAAGCTTCCCTGCTCACCGAGGCTGACTGTGGCGCGGAAGGTGACTTCATTCTGCTTGAAAAGATGTCATCAAACCTCCCAGCATATTGAGTGCAGCAGCACAGAGACAG
Source organism: Coilia nasus (assembly GCA_027475355.1). Lineage (NCBI taxonomy): Eukaryota > Metazoa > Chordata > Actinopteri > Clupeiformes > Engraulidae > Coilia > Coilia nasus. The sequence continues at coordinate 25,832,201 of CM050221.1, forward strand.
TATGACTAGCTGATTATTGGAAGAAAACTGAGTGAAAAAGACTGTTAGCCTTGTTAGAATACCGCTTTGGTATTAGAATAGGATACCAATTGCATTAAAGGAGGGTAGGTGGGAAATATAGTGTAGGGCTGCTTATGGAGATGAAAAAAAAAAAGAAAATTTTCAGCACATTCAGCCCTGCCTCAGGTAGAGACTGTGCCGCAGAGAGCAACACAGCACAGGTCAAGGGCTAATGACGGGGGAAAGACAATTAAATCCAAACAGTTCAGAATCACCCCAAATCCTTCAGGCCCTCAGGGGTAAATTACCCTTTTAAAAGGAATCATCCTCACGCTCTATATTACAGCATAACAAGCAAAATGGGGGTTATGAGAGTTAGAAAACCAATCAAGAAATAAAGAAAATAAATGCACACAACCAGTGAGGACTTGCATCCACTGCTTTCTCTCACAGAGTGCTGAGCTGTCCCACAGGTGAGCCCCAGGTGGGCTGTAAAAAGCAGGCTCTGTGCATGCCGAGCTGGCAGGCCCGTTCATCAGTGCTGGGCGCTGGCGTGGAGCAGCCATTACGAAGGCGCGGCGGGTTTACTTTAGCCAATGCATGCAGGTATGTGTGTGGGTGAGAATGTGTTTTTTATTGAGAGACAATTGACTCTCCAATCCCCCAGCCCCCACACTACCTCTTAACACACATTGCACACACACACACTTTCTACTACTCTTGTCATAGTGCATGCAACTGTGTGAAATGTGGAGCATTGTCAGTAAACCTGTCAGAGTTCTTGGGCAGTGTACTCTCTTTCTGTTCCCCTCCCTCTGTCCCTCTCTCCCTCTCGCTCCCTCTCTCTCTCTCTCTCTCTCTGTCCCTCTCTCTTTTCTGTTTCTGTGTGTTTCTTTTTCTTTCTCTTTCTTTTTCTCTCTTTCTCTCTGGCTCTGTCTCTGTCTCTCTCTCTCTCCTTCTCTCTCTCTCTCTCTCTGTTTCTCTCTCTCTCCCTCTCTCAAATTTTGCTGGCACTAGCAGCAGCAGTGGTGACTGCCCTTATATTTCACCATTTCACAGAGAGATAGCTGATCAAATGGCACATCCATCATAAAAAGTGGCCCTGTCTCCCACCGCAACAGAACACAGCAGGCTACAGTGGACCGGGAATACAAGCACTCCCCTTGAGCAAAGCAATGCCATCCAATTTCCGGCACAAAAGGATTTTTTTCTCCTGGTTTACTTTCATTTTTTTCCATTCATTCCTTTTTGTCTTTAAAATGCTGCCAGTGCCTCACCTGGAGTGTGATCAATCACACAAGCCCAAAGCCAGAGGGATATTCCGTTTTTTGGGGGGTAGGGGAGGTAGGTAGGATGTGGGGGAAACGGGTCAGGACATAACGGAAACCATTTTCCTGTGACTGTGCTGTGCCCTGCTCGGTCCCCTCTGTGGCCTGGTCACAACCCTGCCATTATTGCTCCTCCTCACATACTAACTGACCTTCTCTCAACCGCCTCGCATGGCCACCTTTGTTTGTGCCGCAGCCAATCCAGTGTCTGATGGAGCCTTTGTTCTGTGTATGTTTTGGCAAATATTCCACACTGCTGGTTAACCCTCTAGGCGCCATTGTCGACTTAAGTCGACAAGATGCCGCACTGAATAAAACGGTCGATTTTGTCAAATAGGGTGTCAAATTTGGTTTGAACTCCCTTCCACTAGGTGGTAGACATGTCATACTACGTCCCTGACTCAGAATTACGTTATGTTTCTATACAAAATAGTCGAGCTACAGCATGTTGAATCAGTGTGAGCAAAAGCGAAGCTAGTTTGCATGCGAGCTATATAATTAGAGCGATATTGTCAACGTCAGCGAGTGTTTGCCTTCGTTTTCCGTCTAATTTCATCAAAGAAGTTTATCTGCAATGAAGTGTTGGGTCTTCTATTCGCAGACCCTTACTCTGAAGGCGAATATCTGCCTCCAGAAGATGACGGTGATGCGTTTAGCGACGACGCTTCAGATGCGTCCCTGCCTTGCAGTGATGCAGCTGGACAAAGTGATTATTTAGCCCTACACCAAGCACAATCTTTGGATCATTTGGCCAAAGTAGATACTCATTTGCTCAATGTCAGCGATGGGAACAGTGTTTCATGGGGTGGGAATGTTTATCAGGGAGTAAGCAGGCGTGTTAGTAGTGTGGGGAACGAGGCTAGAAGTGAAGTCGGGGTCCAGTGTTTTTACTGCGCTAGCCATGTAGCTAATTTGTTTTCCGACTGTACCTTTCCCTAATCGCGGAGACAGTAACGTGGTGGAGACGTTGTCTAATGCCACTGGGTATGTTAGACGAGGTCAAAGTGTTTCTAGGAGAGCTAGGGGACAACGTAGAAGCAGGGTGAGGAGACGCAGTGAGAGTCCTACCCATGAAAATTCCTCTCCTCTCCTCTCCACTCTCCACTCGGCACAAGTGCGCAGCAGATCTGCGCGTGCTGCTCGCAGCAGGAACAGAGGCGGTGTGGCACGGGGCAGAGGAGCTAATATGCTCGTTAGTTTATCTAGGCAAGATGATGGGAATGCCGGTGTATTGTCACACCTGCTTTGAGTTGATCAATGAGGAGGGGTATCAAAATTGTCTCACGCCCTTTGATCAGCCAATTGGATATCTCCAATGCCAATTCGCCCCTAGATTTTCTGTCACTCTTTCTCTGATGATTTCTGGAATGTTCTTACAAATCTTTCAAATGTTACAAATGAGACAAATCGCTTTGCCCATCAGTTTTTAGCCTTTGTCAGCTCAAAAAAAGCCCAACCAAAAAAACAAACAAACCTAAAAAAAAAAAAAAAAAAAAAACTACTAACGTTGTCTCTTGTCTCATCTTGTCATCTCACTCATGAGATTTTAAACTAAACAAGTCTTATGATATATGTATATATAGAATAACATATAAATGCCCCATATATGGAATCTGAGTGCCTCTGTAATAAATGGAAAATCTCTACAGCAAAAGGTCAGCCTACTGCTACATGCATTCGGTTTGGTTCTGACATTTATTAGTAAAGATTTACACTGTTTGGTTGCTATTTACTATTTATCTGAGCATTCAGTATTGTGCAATATAGCATACACAAGGTACATACACATTTTTTTTGGGGAGGGAGTACTGCATTTTATCTTTCAAACGTGACAATTTATAAAAATTCTATAATCCAAGATGGCCGCCGCCATGTGACGTCATAATATGCAAATTAGATGGGTAAATTTAATCCCTACATAAACTTTGGATCATCCTTAATATTTCTCTAATTTACAGTAAGTCTCTATCTCTTATAATTTTTAAGTTATAACCTTTTGAAATTAAGATGTCAAAATCGAATGTTTTAGGAAAAAACCTCTGGCGCCTAAAGGGTTAACGGAATTACATGTTTATTTGCCATTGTACTATTCTCCATTTGTGTTTTTTTCTGTTCTGTTGTTTTTTCTGCCTATATTTAACTTTTATTGCTTGGACTATTTATTCACTAATTGCTTATCGTAGTAATGGTTCATGGTTTGCAGACTGCCTCTTCGTGCAGTTTTAAATAGACCTTGTCCTAAATCAAGAGGATAAAAAGAGCTGACACGCTAAAAGCTTATTTAATAGGATGATGAATTGTCATTATTTGCAAACAATGAGGAAGACAAGCTCAAACACAGTCTTATCTCTGAAGAAATAATTACAAAGCTTTGTGATCATCAGAGAACTCCAGCTGTGACTGAGCTTCACACTGTCATACATTGACTCAGTTGTAAGTGATGGTAATGTCACTATGCCACAGTCTTTCACAGATAAGAAATAATATACTTCAGGTCTTTTTTGCTGTGTCGTGGTGAATAGTCTGGACTTTTTTATTTGTGAACATTGCAAAGGTCAGCAAGGGTCTATTTGACATAGTTACTGCAATTGATTTGATTTGCGGTAGACCTTTGAAGCTGGCATATTTCATGAAAGCAAAAAATAAAACATCTTAGTACTTGATCTGGCTATTGGTAAAATAAACCTTTATACATTTTAAGAGTTGGAGTCCTTAAGGCCTCAAGTTAATCTTTTTGTTGACTAAACAGAGTCAAGCATGCATACCACTCAAGGCAAAAATAGATATTGTAGGGCCCTATATCCTCCATGGCAAACACACATTCATACATGTGCACACACACATAATCCTACATATCCAATAGATCCATAGCCTTACCTTCTTTTACTGTTACTTTGGGCAAGGCAAGTTTGTTTATATTGCATATTTCGGACATTCAGGGTATCCTATGGGCATATATGTCATTATGCATAAATAAATGTAAGAAATTGATTATAAAAAATAAAACAAAAAAGTCGAAAACACAGAAATGTAAGAAAAACTATGAAAAACGTTCACTCTTTCCCACCCACGTTTACCCAGATTCCATTTGGCTGCAGATTGGTGCCTGACAGTTTGTATCATGTGGATGAGCGCTGGGCAGAACAGAAGCCAGGTTGGTTGCGTTGGGCCTGGTGTGGGATTCAATCCAGGGGAGATCTCCTTTGCCCTCTTTCTCTCACTCTCATGACACGCATGAGGGCTTTCCAGTGACAAAGCGTAATGGCATTCCTATGCCTCAGGAAGCAGCAGTGAAAAAGCAGCCCATTTAAAGTCCCTTGGTGAAACCCTTGTCCGTGTGGGAAATCAACCCTGACTCAACCCTCTGAAACTCCAATCCCGTCTGGAACTTTTAACAGCCCCTACTGCTTTAACGCTAGCCTTCTTTAATCACTGAATTGCTGTTTGGCCCAGCATTTGGGGAACAACTGAGGGAGGGAGTGAGGGAGGTAGAGAGAGAGAGAGAGAGAGATGGATATTTTTATAAGATGAATGTTGCAGGTAGTTGGGATATTTTTGTTTGAATCCTGCAGTGCATTGTGGCCGGAGGGTATTTTAGGTTTGTAACAGAAAGTCAAAAGGGCTTTAAGTTCTGTGCATTTGAAATGTGTGTTTTAAAAAAAAAATTTGAGGATATGGATTGTGTTTAGAAGAAACATACAAACACTACTGCTGTATTAATCACAAATACCATTGTAACATAATACACAACCTTTTCATTTTACTAATCCAGTTTTTACAGTAAAGCTGCCATAACATCTGATAAAGAAGTTTTTTTTATAAACCATTTCAAACCTGAATACTTAAAACAAATCAGTATTTTAGTACACACACACACACACACACACACACACACACACACACACACACACACACACACACACACACACATACACAAACTCTGTGTGCACCTCCGGGGTAATAACATTTCTCATCTCTCCATCTGAACATTGACATGAGCCCATCGGTATGCCTGTCAGGCACTCTGAGACAAGGTGAGGAGGGGTCATCACTAAGACAAAGAGAAGAATGCCCCTTGGGTCCCCTTCTGCCAGACGCTTCATTTACCTTTCAGTTTCCCCACCTGGAGGCTGCTTTGCTGGGGCAGTGAAGACACACACACACACACACACACATACATACACCAAATCTTCTTTTGATATCCACCATTCAGCAGGTGTTTTGTGTTTTTGAGTGCGCATGGCAGAAATATAAGGCCTTCGACAATCAAATGGAGGTGTGACCGATAACGAAAGAGACAGAGTCAGAGTCAGAATATTTTGCCTATTTATGCTTTTGTTGTTTAGATATGTTAAAATGTTTGAGACGTATAGACAGTGTTCTTCCACATTCACATCCAAAACTTCCACATCATTTTACAGAGAAGGATAATTCTATCAGAAAATACTCGACAGCAGATAAGTTAACTTAAATGCATTTAATAAAATGCGTGAGAGAATACAAGATGACAAATATAACGTGCAGTCAAAACAATAAAGAGTCTCTTTGGCGCAGGCCCCTGTCTTCATGGAGGAAGTCAGATGAATGGTTTGCATATCTCTCTCTCTCTCTCAGTTTAAAAAAAAATCGAATCGTGCTTTATTGGCAGGAATGCAAAAGTCACTGTTGCCAGAGCAAAAGACACAAAATGAATCAATGACAGTTAATGTGAAAAACATGATAGATAATAATAATTGTAACAATTGTACATGAAACCATCCAAGTAAAAAATATATTAAGGGATCAGTAATAGATAATTGATTACAAATAGAATCATACTGCTACAAAAAATAAACAAACAAATAAATAGCAACATGCATTATGTATAGAACAAAAAAGTATGATTTATGGATTTGATTATTTAGTGAAAATCCTTTTTTTGCACTTCGTCTCACTGCCAATTAGTTTTTGGAGTCTACTCATCAGTGTGGTGTTGGTGATGGTGTCTCTTTGTCCCAGGTTTGGCTTTTGGTGTCTGTCTTCATTGAACGATGCTCAGGAGGAGAGGGCTAGTACATGAAGGTCATCATTTGGGTTTTGTGGATGGTGCATCAGCTCTTTCCTTAATGTCCTAATGTTCCTACTGTCCTCGATGTCCCCTTTGAACTCTTAAACTAGTCTCATGTGCTTGTCTCTGAGGCAACGCATCTCAGTCTCCATTGGCAGAGTGGACACCTTCAGGTCCATCTGGAGCTCCTCAGCTTGTTTGAAGTGCTCGTCACTGAGGCAGTGCATCTCTGTCTGGGCAGCTAGATAGGTGTCCCTTATGTTCCTCTGGAGTTCCACAGTCTATCTAAGGTCCTCTCATCTGAGGTGACACATCTGTAGCTGCAGGCAAAGCTTGTTCTCTTCCAGCTTCTTAATGGTTTCCTTCAGTGTTGATTACAATATATAATTCCTCTCTATTCAAGCTTGACTCTCTGAAATCCACAAACTCCTTCTCCAGTGCGAAAGTCTATTCTTCAGAGATGTAATTACTTTAAGTGTTGGTGAGAGGGGAGTTTTGACAGGCTTTGACAGACTTTCTAGTGAGGTTTTTGGCAGGCCTTAATGTCATTTTTGTTTATTATGAGGTCCAGAAGAGAGTTTAAACCTTTCTGGAAGTATTCCAGACTGGTTTCTGAGTTTTATTGTTAACTTTGCATTACTGGTTTCATCATCCTGAGTTGCTATTTGTCTCCTTTTGCTAATGACACACATTTTCACCTTTTGTATTGCAGAGGTCTGCATGCCAGACTCCTGGGTGTTTGGTGAAAAAAGAAGGTCACATATCTCCTTAGTTCCTGCTATTACTTTGTAATCAGCCGTACGTGTCTCTTGCAAGTCCTTCAGCTTTTGAAGTTTATAGCCTTTTTTTGTCTTTGAGGTATTTTACATTATCTGGGTATTGAATTTGCTTTTCTTCATTTTGGTTTGACACAAACATATATAGGTTCTGTTTATACAGCCCAAAAAACAACCTTACAAGTCCATTCTTCCTTAGTATATTTGGGCAAAAATGGTAAAACTAATAAATCCAGCTTTTTTCCCTGTGATTTTGTGATTGTTTTATCAAAAGGAAAAGTTCTTGTGATATTTTACAGGAGCTTGGCAGATTGGTTACTGTTACTCTCTCTCTCTCTCTCTCTCTCTCTCTCTCTCTCTCTCTCTCTCTCTCTCTCTCTCTCTGTCTGCTACGTGCTGGCTCAGTGTTTATTTAGCTCTGTCTATCCCCAGATGATGTCTTGACTTCTGTCCTTTGTCTGAGTCTTTGGAAGCGTCTATCTATTTCCTCCGACTTCAGATGGGTGTGTATGGAGTCTTGGCTAGTGTTTCTTGAGCAGAGACATCAAGATATGGGGTTAGAGGGAGAGAAAATGACTCAGCCATGTGACTAAAGGAAGAGACACAACCCTCCCACACACTTCCCCACCTCGCAACCCCACTCAGATCCCCAGGGACTACACCATGCCCACCGTTGGGCTGCAGCAGCAAGTTTGTGTGGGCAGGCAGGAGAGTGTTTTCTATCTGCAAGCCACGGGGTCACAAACATCTCTAAACACTCTCGGAAGACCTCAAGTGTGCACACCACACAATCGAACTGAATGGAACAAGCTGTGTTTTCTGTGGTATGGCGTCATGGGACAGAAGCTGAGTAAAAGGGAGAAGTGAGGTTAGATTGTGGGACGGTAGCGTCTGGTGCTGTTGTTAGACAGTATCGGCCAAAGCCTGAACACACTCTCTCTCTCTCTCTCTCTCTCTCTCTCTCTCTCTCTCTCTCTCTCTCTCTCTCTCTCTCTCATTCTCTCTCTCTCTCACTGTCTGTCTCTTTCTTTCTCACTCTCTCTCTCTCTCTCTCTCTTTCTCTCTCTCTCTCTCTCACTGTCTGTCTCTTTCTTTCTCTCTCTCTCTCTCTCTCTCTCTCTTTCTCTCTCTCTCTCTCTCACTGTCTGTCTCTTTCTTTCTCTCTCTGTCTCTCTCTCTCTCTCTCTTTCTCTCTCTTTGTACTTTCCTTTCTTTCTCTCCCTCTCTTTTTGTCTTTCCCTCTCCCTTCCTCCCCCTCTATCTCCCCTTCTGTCTTTTATCCCCATCAGGGAATCTAAGTAATGAGGTGGTGAAGTTTGCCTCTCACTGCTAAACTAATTAAAGCAGGCTTTGTGCTCAAAGTGCTTTACTTTGTGTGTGTACCTGCCTTCTCTTTTCATGGAGATGTGGCAGCACACACAAGCCCAACTGTAGTCCCGGACAAGGCCATCTGCGCATTTGCATAAGTGACAAACTGTATGGGGCTCAGTAATTGAACCTCTATTGGGCACTGATGCCACTACTTCTTAAGAGCACTTGTCCTTGAGGAGTGAACTCTTCAGAACAGAGCTCTAGAGGAAATGGTTCCTGCTGTTTGAGTATTCCTAGAAACGGTCACTGAAGTTGTGTTTTGTTTTTGAGAAACAGTATGCAGCTGTGAATTAATCTTATTAATTCTGACTGAAGCTCGTTAAAAAAAAAGTCAAGAGATTTTCTCCGCCTCATCAGCTCAGGTCTTTGGAGATGCTCTGTTTGCCTTTGAAAATGGGAGTCTGTGGAGGAATGCCTTACCTGTGAAGCATTAGCTGTGTTAATATTGTCTCGGGTAAATAATTAATGTTCCTTGATGGCTCCCTGCTCTTTCGTCTCCCCTCAGCCCCAGGGGCCTTCAGTTGGAGGGAAGGTGGATAATTGTACGTGAAGTCCTCTAAAGTTTGTCAGATCATTCCTTGTCTCACTGGCAGCTACATGCTGAGTAAAAATTGAACGTGGGCACACGGCTTAATGTAGTCTGGATATGCAGGCTTTTTTTGCCTTCAGAGCAGATACTCAAGGCTGAAACATGACAGCAACCTGTGCCCAAAGACAACCTGTTTCCTGACTGTGTACACAATGGCTGTGCTAATGGACGTCAAACCAGAGATTCCCACTTTATCTGTGTAAGCACATGCATATTCATGACAGGTCGGGTGCCCCCACAAGCTGTCTGGTCTAATGGACAGCTTGGTTTCTAGATACATCAGTAGTAATCATAAAACCAGAAAATAATAGCAGGAGTGATTGTTGAGATAATGCAAACAGCCCTTTTTCATTGGCAGTTTTCATGCGCACAGAGGAAGTTGTATGTTACAAATTTCAGATTCACATCAGTTGGGGTCTGTGTATTTCTGTTTCCCTCTCTCTCTTGCTTTGTCTATCTCTTCATCTTTTTTTCTCCTTTGCCTCTCTCTTACTCACACACACACACACACACACACACACACACATACACAGAACATACACATGGACACCGACACACCCCTCCTCATCTCCCTGGACAGAGTTTATCAGTGATCTGACAGTGAAGGTCAGCTCTTATTAATAGCCAATGCCACGGTGTTGTATGAACGTGTTCCTCATGGGCCTTTATGTGCTCTCCACTCTGCTGATGCTTACTGTAGCTCGATTCACCATCTGAAGGCAGAAGATTAATGCAGTTCATCCTGTGCTCAATCTCACTCTCCAATGGATTAATGCTCTGTTATCTTTGAACCAACCATGGTCGTGCCTGTGCACGCGATATGTTTTATTAAGGTTAGTTATGGTAGTTTCAGTCAGGGCACACATTTGAAATGTATCCCCGAAATCTCTACACTGACCTGCCCCACCTGACAGTCCCTACAGGAGGAAGAAGCTTTCCTTTGCTCTTCATGCACTCCTGGATTCAGGCTGTGTGTGTCCGCCTGTGTGTGTGTGTGTGTGTGTGTGTGTGTGTGTGTGTGTGTGTGTGTGTGTGTGTGTGTGTGTGTTTACAGCGCTCTGCTGTGCTTGAATGAGAAAGGAGTCTGAGAGAGCTGGTCTCAGATCAGCTCCGAGCAAAGCACTGTGGGTGATCACTCTCACACCTCTTCATTCTGCTCAGGTTCATTCCGCTGCAGTTGACCCTGTCTATTTGATGGATCTGTAAATCTTCCCCTTGTTATGTCTGAGTGATTGGGTGATCCCTGTGCGTGTGGGTCAGCTGCGTATGTCTCTCTGTGCAAGTGTGTGTGTGTGTATGTGTGCGCCTGGTCGGGCACCTTTTTATTTTATGAGCCTTCCTGTGTGTGTGTGTGTGTGTGTGTGTGTGTGTGTGTGTGTGTGTGTGTGTGTGTGTGTGTGTGTGTGTCTTTTGACAGAGAGAGTGTTTAGCTGAATGTAGTTGGCAAACCGGTGCCTGATCTTTGACCCATGGGATGCATGAACTCCGTATCACAATTGAGAATGACACCATTGAGGAAAGACTCATTTCAGAGCAGTTGCATCAGTGTGGCTGGCATCTATCAGAGCACCTGATACACTGCTCTTATGTTGCCTGTCTTGCTGTGTTGTTCTTATTCAACATCAAAGTTTGAGGTAGATACTTTTATATATTGATATATATATATATATATATATATATCAATCTACAGATATGAATTTACATATGCTTTACACAGCAATGACAATATACCAGATGAAGTACATGACTAATTTGCTGAAAGATATGAGTGGTTCTAATCTGAAAGGTTACATATAAAATGTCTATGTGCTTATACTTTATTTGACTGCAGATTGATCCTTTTTGTCTGATTTCCTCCAAGTCTGGAGTAGTCATCTGCTCACAGCTGGGCATTTCTCTTCCGTTTCACATTTTGAAATATTGTCAGCAATATATTGTCAGTAATATCTGATTTGTTGTTTGATTGTGTGTGTGTGTGTGTGTGTGTGTGTGTGTGTGTGTGTGTGTGTGTCTGTGTCTGTGTGTGTGTGTCTGTGTCTGTGTCTGTGTCTGTGTGTGTGTCTGTGTGTGTGTGTGTCTGTGCACGTGTATGTGAGGGACGTGAGCTCCATGCTGTTTGAAGGTGATGTCATGACACTGCATCTCTCAGTTCCCACATGGCTATAAACAGACATGTTTACTCACCAATGCAAATAACCGAGTAAACAAATGTTAGCCATCTGAACAGTCTCTTTTTTCTTTCTGTCATTGCCTTCTGCCTAACACGCGCACAGAAAAGCAGTCCTGGTATCAGCAGACAGATCGTGGTTGGAGAGCTTACCTATAAAAAGCCAATCTGCAACACTCACAGAAGAGGGATACAAATATTTACCCATCAGCGTGATTGATGGGTGGTGACACTGAGATGGGATGAGCGGAGAATGCCACCACTGCGGTAACAGCATGGAGCAGCTGGTTGAGCCCTGCAGTAAGCACTGGTTTCATATTAAAATCAGATATCACCTGTGTCAAGGTGGAGCGGAGCTGCCTGACAAACTGAATAACACATTTTAAAATTTTCATAATTGGAAAGACACATTTTGAATAGACATTAAAAACTTGTGTCAATCTATTTCGAAATTATTCACAAAAGTGACTGAAACTGACACACACACACACATTCAGAGCACATCAGAGAAATTCTCTGGGTCTAACTCAGGGATGCTCTTGTTGTTTTGAATAATACCAGTAAACCCTAAAAGCAGGTTGTTGTTTGTCTGTCCTACTATACTGTCAGATACTCTTTTTGTGTTACAGTACTGTTTTGTTCTCTTTTGTCTTTTTTTTTACAAATTATAAAAATGTTAGTCTGTAAATATGTAATATTAACTGCATCAATGAAGGGTGGTGCATTCTAATATATCTATGCTGCATGCTGTTGTTGAATGATGATCACTGGACCTGTTTAATGTGTTGAATTTGTTTTCAGAGCTATAGGCAAGAAACATACATTTCTCAACTAAAGAATTACTATGAGACAAGGAATATGCTACAAAATAATGACTATGATCACTTAGCGTGTTTGGATAACATAAGCGAACAGTGAAGTCAACTATTGTTATGTTGGCAACAGAAATGTGTTGTTTGTTAAGTGAAATTGAGTCAAAGTAGCATGTTGATGTTGCCAATGTTACTTATTTTTATCCTCAACATAATCTGAGATACATATTAAGGTGTATGTAACAGATATGTCTATGCCCCTGGTTAAATTTTTGACAAAGTTATTTTTCATTGTCACTGTTCTCTCTTGCCACATAGGCTATGTGGTTGGTCATATCGAGAAGAGTGGTTGCGTGCTGTTAGGCAGTGTGCATTGTGTTGTGCTACGAATGAGTGGCATTATGTATTCTGGGTACAACATGCAGCACATTTTGCAGCTGTCAGTGGTCCCATTGTTGTTGGTTTAGTATTTTAACACAAACTTTATATTATTATTATTTTTACAGAACACCATGTTGTGTTCTGGCTTATTCATTGAAACACAGATGAAGGAAGGTGCTTGCCTGCTTGCTTCCCTGAAAACCTCAGTGAAAAGTTCACAAAATTGGTTCTTGTTCTCAATGTATCCGGCTGCCTGATATATATGCTTTGGCAACCATGTGGGCATGTGTTGCAGCAGTGGGCTACAGACAGACAGCACACTGGGTACAGCATGCTGGGTGTGTTTTGTGGATGTCTCAGGCCAGGTTGGTGTTGTACATTTGTTGTAGTGCTCCCTGTGGTGAGGTATTGATTAGTTCTTGGGCTTGAGCACTTGCCTATGACAGTGAGAGAATGGGTCACTGTGGGGAGCACTCAAACAATAGTACAAGAAATTTAACATCTTTTCCTGTTTATAACTGAAAGATTGAACCGCCTTTCAATATATCTGAAATACTTTCTGTCTTTATTTCTTTGTGGTATATTTTTGTTTTTGGCTTTTTTTTTTGGCTTTGTTAGAGCAGAGTTGCATACTTCAGCAATAGACAATTGGCATCTTTCACACAGCTGAACTTGTTCATATAATGTACAAAGATGTGTCATCAGTGTGTGGCAGTAGTGCTGACTTTAATATTTCAAATTTTATATTTCAAATTACTCAAACGCACTTGCGCACACACACACACACACACACACACACACACACACACACACACACACACACACACACACACGCTATGCTAATGTATATTCATGTACGATAAATTGTGTGCATATATACATAGTGAATGTAGGCTTGTTCACGCAACCATGAGGAGGCAACTACAGCCAGTACACCAAAACATTGCTGCTGTTGGGAAAATTGTGATGCAAGTGACATGTATTAAAGGCACAGTTTACATAAATATATTTTCATGACATGGGTTATATTAACGTAGACATAAGAGGATGGCATGTGATGATAGTTGCAATTTGCATTGTGTTCATGTTTTTGTCTTCCCTCCAGCCTCCAACTCTGATCAGAAAGTAGCAGGAGAGGAGGAGGGGGTAGGGGGGAGGGGGAGGAGGGGGCGATGACAGCATTGCAGCCCTCCTCTCTAGCCCAATCACAGTTGATTAAGCAAACTAATTAACTGGACTTTGCCATTAATTACCAGGATGTGATTAACATTCCATCACGGTGCGATGCAGTTCCGTTATCCGTACACCGCAGGGTTTGGGGGGACTGGGAGGCATACAAAGGGAGGGCCTTGGCCAGGCGGTGGGGCAGGCGGGCGTGCGGTCGGAGGGAGGGCAGGGCCAGTGGGTCGCTCATAAAGCCCAGTAAGAGTGCTCTCCCCTCAGCCTCGGCACCAGCGGTGTCCTTGACGGCAGTCGTCCAGTCTGGTGGAGAGGTCTAGAGGAGATCATTACCCCGCCCAGGGGATGGAGCGTGATTAATGGCTATTACTGCAAGACAGCGGCCGAGGTCATGCCACCCAGAGGACTTATGAAAAAGGGAGGCAAAATCCCTCTTTTGTTTTGGAGGGCATCTGGCCATAGTTGCTTGGGATTGCACATGTGTGGGGGTGAAAATGAAAGACTGTGTGCCTGTCTGTGTGCTGAGGTGTGTAACAGAAAAAAAAACATAATCGTGTAAAAGACAGAAGGAGGGAGCGAGGGAAGGAACCCACATTCACATGTATACATGTGTATGATTCCTCTTTGTGTGCTTTGATCTGTGTGGCTTTTGTGGATCAGTGTTACCTTGTTTCTGATTAATTTACAAAGGGAGGGAAATGGGAATGGTGGGCTTTGTAGTCAACTCCACTGAGACGAAAAACCAAGAACACAGACCCCCTTTATCATGATCCCTAGCACAATGACAGGATTACTACTGTGCGGTTTGTACTGTCTGCATTTACTCTGTGCCAGGCTCAATTGTATTATATTTTTTTCCCTTAGCGTTTGCACTGGAATGATGCAGTCAGCTAATCAGTGTTTTCTGGACTGGTTTGACAAGCATCAGCTGGGCCTTTGTCTTGCTATTTTGCCCACTGCAGCTGAGAATGAGATAGTTACTGTGAAATGAAAGGCAGTCTCTCCTTAGATTTTTTTTTTTTTTTTTTTTTTTGTCTTAAATGCCTCGGGTGATGTAAAGGCGACCATCAAACGAAGAGCTGGAACAAGGACAGTGGGACCTCATATGGAATTCTTTGGAGGGCGTGTTTGAAGGGCCACCACAGAGTATGTTGCCCTTCCCATGGTGAGACGGGGGGATTTTCTTTTAATTGAGCCTGTGCTACTTTAAGGATGCATTGGATGAATGTTGGACTTGGGGGAGGGGAGGGGGAGTGTGCATATGACTTTTCTGGCCTTGCTAAAAGGCCCTCCGAACTACTCTTAGCCTTTAAAGTGGCTTCAATGCTTTTCTCACAAGCCATGCTATGTCAGCCATTCAGACCAGCGTTGTCAAGAGATGAGAACACATAAATTAATAAATAAAAAGATTGATGGATAGATAAATGAATGCAATTTCAGCGTCACTTTAGTCTGTATGGCTTAGGTGGATGGAAGCAGAGGAAAATTACTGCAATCTCAGCGCCATCGCATTGGAGGGGATGCACTTAAGGCAAGTTTCCTCTTTCTCCCGTGGACATTTTCTTGCCTGCCCTCTTTTCCTCTTCCATCACAGTTCATCTTTCCCAATGTAGCCCCCTTTATTTCTCCAGCGAGCGAGAATGAAGCTTGCTTTCATTAGGCAGCCGCCATTAAAGGCACATAGGCGCTTTCTTCAGGAGCGGCAGCATTGTGGATATTTGTCAATGGATAATTAACGAGGGGCCTCGGAGTTGGACCTGTGTGATAGAGGGGCTAATTAATCTGAAAGGAGACAGGGCGGATGGAAAATGCCTCAAACTGACCCTGCCATCTCGCAGCCTGCCTTAATTAGTCCAGTCAGTGGAGTCATGGTGAGATGGGGACTGGGGTTTAAAAGGCTGTCATCTGGGGCAGTAATCCTGAGGAGCACCACTGACCTGCAGGCCTGTGGTCAGGCAGCACTGGACATGACTGTCATTCCTGTTTGCAGCGCGGGCACACAGATCAGTGCTTGCCTAATAGGTATAAACCTCCAGATGTACAATTCACTGGAGTGGAACTATTCTTTTGTGTTGGTGTGTGTGTGTGTGTGCGTGCGTGCGTGCGTGCGTGCGTGCGTGCGTGCGTGCGTGCGTGCGTGCGTGCGTGCGTGCGTGCGTGCGCGCGCGCGCGCGCGCGCGCGTGTGTGTCTGTGTGCGCGCGCGTGTGTGTCTGTGTCTGTGTGTCTGTGTGTGCATGCATGCGTGCATGTGTGTGAGTGACTATAATGTGTACACATTTGCACACAAACTGTCAGGTTTGTGTATGAGCACGAACAATTCCACCACCAGAGATTTATCTACTAGCAGCGCTTTTTCCCTTTCTCTCTCCAGCATGTTTGTTTGATCTTCATTCCTGAAGATTTACCCATGAGGGGCTAACGTCAGCAGCCTCGAGTTTTTTTTACTCTCTCTCTCTCTTTTTTTCATGACCATACCTTGCACAATCTCACCGCTTATCTTTCAGCTGACAGTTGCTGAGCGTTAGGCACTTTATACAAATGCTTGGGAAAGAAGGCGATTACAGGTTCACATTATTCTGCATCTTATCAGCGAGGCCCCAGCCCCTCAGGGAGGTAAACGGGGTGGTGCGGCCGTACTCCGTCACATCCTCCACCCTAACACGACCACTATCCCATTCCTCTGGACAAACCCAGTGTGCACTCTGAGCCTCTTAGCCTGGCTGCATTACACCCACAAATGTAATCACTTCTTACAACTGTAATCAACCAGAAATGTTATAGCCCATGTTCCATTAAATTGAATAATTTTTATGAAAATGGAAAATTATTATGTTTGTGGAAAGGTGGCATTTATTACATAGAATGCAATGCATTCTGAATAGAGTGGCACTGTATCTCCTGCATTAGTTGTAATCAGTCATTTGTTGGTCAGTTGTTCAGTTCTTTTGTTCGTCAAAAACATCAGTGCATGCTTGCTGTCCTTCTTACTGTTTTGAGAATGGATTATGTTGTCATTTTATTGAGATAAATGTATCTGCATTGGTAGTCTATATCTTATGGAAAATATCACATCGCTGTGGATTTAACATGTCTCAGGGAAAGATCCCTAAGGATTAACCTAACAAATTGACTTGTCATCGTACATAGTTTATAATCTACATCATGTAAAATTTAGCTGGTGAAGATGCAATGCCAACGCATGGTAGAGGAAACTGTAAAATTATTAGACACTCAAAGAATTAATGTATTCAGTCTTTTCTAGCTCAACTGCAGAATGTTAATATGTGTTGTGCTATGTTTGCTGGTCACAAAACAATTAAAAACCAACAATAGTAATAGCTGACATTTGAACTTTGCCTTACACTATAATCTTGCTATTCTCAGTCAACCAAAGACAAAATACAGGAATTATATTTTTAGATCATTTAATTGTGTGGCAAAGGTTTGCAACAACATAATGGAACTGAAAATAAAATGAATACCTCTATATTTGAGACTGCAGACAAAAATATTATAAACATAATAGGTTTCTGACAGAATTATATATTTTCTTGTAAGATTAGTCATGTTTTTTTCTGCTGTGTGAAAAGTTTTACATTTGTGGCTTGTGACTATGAGTCGCCTTTACTGCACACAAGCTCTCTCTCTCTCTCTCTCTCTCTCTCGTGTGTGCTCTCTCTCTCTGTCTGTCTGTTTCTCTCTCTCTGCCTCTCTCTCTCGGTTTGGTACACACACACGCACTCCTCTGTAATCTTGCCTCATAATGAATCAAGATTTATACTGGTGCAAAATGCTGTGGTGGCAGTGCAAAGAGCTCAGAGCTCAGCTGAGGCTTTGGCTGAGTAAATATATTCCACCGTCTAAGGTCATCCTCCATACCCCTCCTCACAGTACTCTCCTGGCAGCCCCCCAGCCCGGCGGCCTAAGCTGGTAAGAGGCTGCCTTTGATTCAATTTGGGCCGCTCGAATTAGAGCCATGCGCATTGTGCCGTTTCCTGCAAAGTACCAACTGTTGAGAATTCACAAGTTTGTGTGTAATGAGCTTAGAGCAAGTGAGAGGGGCTGGAAGAAGTGGGGAGGGAAGTGTGCAGATCTGTGTGTCCTTGTCAGTGTGTGCGGGCATTTGTGCTTGTTTGTGAGTGTGTGTGTGTTTGAGAGAGAGAGAGAGAGAAACAGAGCATGAAAGAGCGCAAACATACAGAAAAGAGTCCAAGAGTGTGATTCATCTTTCCTCAGTGGTTAATATTGATTTTTAGACTTAGGTCTGACTAATTGTTTTTCAGCCCAGTGACATGAGTGGATGAGAGGTTGGCTGCAGGTTTTAAGGCGCAGATGGCACTTTGTAGAGCTGATGATCAAGCTATTGTTTGCAGTAGGAGGCTGGCCGCTTGTCTAGGACACCAGCAGTCCTGCTGCCAGCTCCTTGCCCAGTGCTTGCCTGCTTTGTCCCTGCCGATCAGCTCCAAAGTGCTCAGTGCCATCGCAGACCTACCCTCACCCAGATCATATCTAGGAAGTAAAAGCCTGCTCACGGCATACGTACCTAAAAAAGCTGACATTCACATTTCTTACAGCAGATTTGTCCCCAATTGTGTGCAGTCCATTTTTTTCTGTCGTAAATGCCCCTGTAGGATAGGGCATTTTAGATGAGGCCCAGGTGAAATATTCATCAGGAGAATGATAGGAATGTGATGGTAGCTGAGGGGGACAGAGTGAGCAGTTTGCTCTTGAACCGATCACATTGATGAGGTTTAAGATGTGTACTCGAAGTGTTTTTCCTACTCTCTTGGGAGAAACGCAGGGCCTGAGTAAACAAGCATAGGAATTTTTATTCACTCTGATTTTTTGAAGGTAACACACACGGCAGATATTTGTTGAGTGTGTGGTTTCCTCCTCCAATAAATGGTTGCTATTTTCTTGTACCATGCTGTTTTGACAGGCTGTGGGTAGCTTGCGTTGGGCAAAGTTGTCAGGCTTTTCCCACAAGATGCAGATTTTTGTGCCTGCTATGTGATTCCTCAGTGGTGATGCCTACACTAGCTGAGGGCTTGTGGTTACTGTGGTGTACATTATGTATATCTCTTTTTTGAAAAGGAAGTACAGTGGTGGGAATGTGTTTTGTGGTTGTCTGTGTGATCGAGTCTGTGTGTCATTGTGTATGCATGAGTGTTTGTGTTAGCCTGCACATGTGCATACACTTGATTTGTTATTGTCCCTTCCATTCTATTTATCAGCATTTAATGCAGCCCAGCTGTGCTGGTCTACCGATGTGGAAAAAAATATGTAATCATGACAAATTATGTCGTTTTGTTCTACAGCACAATCTATCAATGTATGGTTAGGATGGTGGTGGGGTGTAGCGGCAGAACTGCTGACCTCAAACATTGCTGCATATCCACAGACAGTGAGAGGAACAATCGATCGATTAGGCTGCATTAACTCTCATTAGCTCTCTTGTTTATGACAATCAGGCTATCTAATCACTCCATGGGGAGCTGTGTTCTGCCGAGATAATTACTATGTGCATGAACGTCTGCTTATCTGATTGGAATGTGTGAATGTGGAAAGTCTCGTCTCGGGCACGGTGGTCTCGGCTGTGTGTTTGTGCTTTGTGGGCATCTGCTTTAAGTTTTATACAGTAATGGGGCCCCTATGGATGCTGTTTGTTGATCTATGCATGTTTTATGACACTGAGTAGGTCTTAAGTGGTTATTTTTGAAAGTCAATGAGGGAAGCAAACAGTTCTTGTACTTTATCTAGCATCCTTTAATTCTTTGTGGAATATTGCTGGGTTATTTACAAAATGGTACAACAAAGCCAATGCAAAGCAGTCCCTGTTCTTTTTAACATATGTCATTTTAAAAGAAAAATGTATGTTACAGAGCTTTTATCTGATATTCAAACGGTGTTTATGAAACTCTATTGTGTTTATCCACAGACATCTTGGTGTGGCACAAAAACATTCAGATGCGTTGAAAATAATCAGAACACCCTGCCAAAACCACACGGCTAAGTCCCCCCTGGCGCCGGATCGAAAAGCCACTCTATTCTGCAAAGGCTTGCCATCTCTTCTGGCTTAAAATTGTGTGGATGAGGATCTATTTTCCGGCAGGACAATTATTCTAAATATGCATCAAAGCCACGTCAGACCTATTTGATGTCCAGGGAGCGGAACTGAGAGTGAATATGCAGTATTCTTTCCACCATCACAAAATGTCTGCCCCTCAGAACACGCTGTCAGTGCAAAGCACACAAGGAACACTCAGGTCTGGCTGGAATGAGAGCTTAAGTATAATCACTGTGTTGACAGAATTGTATAGAAACAGACCACAGTACAGAACAGAAAAGAGTTCAAAGTTCTGCTTTGTGAAAGTAAAAGCCATTCTTGGCAGGAAATGCAATTGCTACTTGACCAGTGCTACTGGAAATGATAGTTTGACTGAATTACTCCCTTCAGAATGTCAGAATCTGTAATGAGATCATATGGTCAGTGATGTAATCAATGCACTGTTTGACTGGGTGTTGTAGTCCAAGGAGTTTAAACACAACTGTTAACCCCCTACTTCAGTATCTGGCAATTCCATTGGCTGTTAAAATTATCTTAACCAGTAATATGAGAAGCCTTTGTGTCATGCACGGTATCATGCAGAAAAAGCTGTGCAGTCAAAGAACCTCACAGTTCGGCCAGAGCAGGTCCCACAAGTTCTTCTTCCTTAGACAGAGCACAGGAGCATTAGTCTCTTTGCCTGGAGCATGCAGTGTTGGAGTTATCATGAATACACACAGTACTGTAGTGAATTTGCTACTCTGTCTGTGTGCCATGAGGAGGTGAAAGGGAGAGGAGGGCTGGCCGCTCCTACCGCTGCTCAACCTCGGCTAATGACAAGCTGAGGAAGGAGAATGCCGGCGACCAGGCCGCACGGCACACTTAATAACCGTCTTATTAATAGGACCTCATTTATTTCTGGCCAGCCGGTGAGATTAGATTGTAACCTGTGGCAAAGTCAGCTGCACCTGAAAGAGAGAGGAAAATCCACATAATGATTATTCCCTGTCCTCTGGCCAAAAGGAGCGGAGCAAATGATGTCGCTGCGGCACAGCATTTAGCACTATTCAATTTTAGACCGGCAATGATTTTTAATAATAGACTTTTTTCTCTCTTTTTGGAAAAGCAGAGCTCTGTGTGTGTGTGTGTGTCTGTGTGTGTGTGTGTGTGTGTATGTACGTGTGTGTGAGAGAGAGAGAGACTGTGAGAACGCACATGTTCATGTTCATTATTTGGTGTGCACATGCATGATTTCTTGAGTTATATTTTTGTATTTTGCCGCTGTCGTCACATTTGCATCTGGCACACAAAGAGGGAATAAACACAACAACATATCAGACGTGAGCAATTGGCCCACATGACAGAGCACTTACTTCCCATTGTGTTGATAATCATTCCCATCACTTGGTGGGCGGGGGTCCCACATGATGGCAGGTGGGAAAAAAAATCAGGCCACCCATCACAGTGGCGGCAACTGACCTTGGACACACTCACTTCAAACATCATTATGGGGCGGACCTGTACTCCAGGGGAACAACGGCACGCCACTGTGCTACAGAGCCCGCTGGATTTATTCCTGCACGCTAATCTTTCACGGGATCATAAAGCCATCACTCAGGGAGAACAAGTGCCCCTTAGGACATGGGCACGCTCTCTGCCTTGCTCTCCCTTTCTCTTCCTCGTTTTCCTCTCTACCTCTCTCTCTCTCTCTCTCTCTCTCTCTCTCTCTCTCTCTCTCTCTCTCTCTCTCTCTCTCTCTCATTCTACCTCTCACTTTCTTTCCTACTCTCTCCCACTTGTTTGGCTGTCTATCCTTTTTTCTGTTCAGTACCTGTCACATTTGTATACACATTTTCTTTAAAACTGACAGCCCTCTCTCATTTACACACACACACACACAGAATCTGGGATGTTCACAAAGTGCACACACAAATACGTGAAAACCTTAATACAGTGAAAATTTGTTTAATGCCTAATTTTCTTGAAAGATGGTTCTGCCTGCCTCGGTGAAACACTTATAGAGTATGTGTAGAGGTTGAGCATGAAGGTGGCTTTGTAGACTTGCCTTTGTTGACGCCACTTGTAACAAGCGGCAGATCTCACATTCAAATGCTATTTATAGGGCATTTTACATTCAGAGCGCTGGCACTCTTGTGTTCCGTGGCTTTGTTCTGTACTCTGCGCAATGGCGAAGCACACCTTCATTACCGTGTTCCGAGTCCGACAGGTTCTTTTCACTCTTTCCATCCCAGCATGTCGCATTTGCAGGGCCATAGCCAGCAGCCTGGCAAATGCAGAGAGACACGCTGTCACAATCCTCACTGCCAACCTGTCACAGCCACACTCATCAGTCAGGTGTGTGAGTGAAGTCAAAGAGGCTTTTGCGACATTGACACACTCAAGCTATCCGATACCCACAAACAAAAAACGTACTGTTTTATGCCAGGCTGGGCTTCTTAGCCTGTGCCTCTGGCTTACAAACTGAATGCATTTTAGGCTAGCTGTGTGAGTTAATTCGGTCATGTGAGATTGCAGGTGGAAGCTTTTGAAGTAATCACTTCTGCACCCTCAGTGAAATGTGCACGCTCCAAAACTGAACAGCAGGTGGGCCCTGAATAATTTTGTATACGATGGATTGTGCAAAACACAACCTGTACCCGTTGCTGTTGCCTTTAATTCAGTCAAGATGTCAGAAATCAGGCTTTATCCTGAGTGACGTGCCATACATGGGGTACCTGTAGTCAAACTTCAGTATAGCAGAGCCTTCTGAAAGTGCAGGTATTCTTCTGGGGACTGATTAGGCTTGCTGAGAATGAGCGGTGCAGGAGGGAGAGTGCCTTACAACATCTGAAATTTGTCGGCATATTGCCCAAGCATGTGGGAGTCTCACAAGCAATTACATCTTCGCCTCAGATGGAGCCTTTAGCACCCCCCCCCCAAACCCCCAAACCCCCACTCCCAATCCCCCCAACATGGATGTGAGATGAGAATTATGGGATTTCTTCGTCACAGAACAATCTAGACACCCATCGCTGCACCGCAGAGTGGGAAAACAGGAGGTACAAACCCAGAACTATATGGATGCATTTGCATTTATGCATTTGGTTTCCCACTGAGCTCAAGCTCTTGTGGCCCCCACGCTCCTCTCAGATCAGTGATGGGCTGCTTGGAAGGGAAACAGGAGGGGAGAAAATAGATCCATTGAAGGATAGTGTGCATCTTTGTCTCCAGGGAAGAAAAAGAGGATGAGCCAAGAGTAAATGTCACTGCAACTCAAAAGCCTGTTGATGAAGCTGCAGGGCTGCAGTGTTACCATGGCCACCACATAGGTCACATCTGTGGCATCTGGGCTCAGGACCTGGAGCAAGGGAGCTGCCTGTGAGGCTGCTTTACTGACACAAAAAATAACCCTAATGCTGTTGTTCATTTGTATACAAGATGTGAGGTGTTTTTTTAAGTCAAATTTCATTTGACAAGTGTTTTTTTGTGTGCAACAAGAAGTTTTTGCCAGAGCATATGCTTGCTTGTGCTCTTTCCACCCATCATATCCTGTGTTCATTTTTGCGTGAAAGGATAACACACAAGCACAGGCCCAGGAAACAGACATTGCTTAATGTCTGATGCTGACGAAATTACAAGCATGAGAGGTACTGAGGTTCAGACATGAGGTCACAAATGATAACTGCCCAAAATACTAAAATAGCAGCATTTGCATTATTTACCCAGTGATGTTTCCACTTCATCACCTTTCCTGCATCAACTGTAGCTGGGCCAGAAACCTGTGTGGACCCATCAGTGTGATGTGCAGATGAGGCATCCTACGCTGGTGATGCATCCATCTTCCTAAGTACTGTACTTCATGCCACTTGCAGGTTTGACTTTGTGGAGAGCGAGCTCCACATGTGTGCATGCATGCGTGGTTGTGCTTGCGTGCGCACTCGTGTGTGTGTGTGTGTGTGTGTGTGTGTGTGTGTGTGTGTGTGTGTGTGTGTGTGTGTGTGTGTGTGTGTGTGTGTGTGTGTGTGTGTGTGTGTGCGCGTGTGTGTGTTGTTTGCATGACTCTGCTCCTCCCTAGCTGACTGCCATCACTCAGCCTTGACATATTCAATTAGGCACGGTGATTGTTCTTAAACAGACCTTGAAGGGTTTGTTTTCCCTGAACGGATGTCAAGGATAATTGTGTGCGAGTCTTCGAGTGGTTCACTTGAATTGATGGAACCCGTAGCATGTGCGTCCACAGGCTGACTTCTTCAATGTCATTTTTCTTGTGGTAGGTTGTTGTAATGGCACTGTAGCAAAGTTATTTAAATTCAAGTATGCACATGCTTGCACACACAAACATCTATAAAGAGAGAGAGAGAGAGAGAGATCTTTACAAAAACACTACATTCAACACAAGCATAATGTAATGAAACACAGAAATGACAAGATATATAGTATCAAAGTGCATAAGGAATTCAATGCATTTTAATAAGTTGGTAGGAATATGTATTATGTACAGTCATGCACGGATTTAATGAATTACGAGCATCATTATTTAACCATAAGTGTCAGGGTCAAATCGACTTTTCTAGAATTGTGTACAGTGACTCAACGGTGGATACCACTCCAGCTACTAGGTTCAATCACAAAATGGATATCAGCTTTTTGCTAGACATCAACAATAGCACCACACGTTATATCTTATCTCTCTGTCTCTCTCTCTCTCGCTCTCTCTCTCTCTCTCTATTTATCTCTCTCCCTGTCTCTCTCTTTCTCTCTGCATCTTTCTCTCATGCAGACACACACAGAGACAAACAGACAGACACACACATGCTGAACTATAAACACACCCTGCAGCTGTAATTGAGTGTGTCAGGCCAGGGTGAGGTGATGGAGGAGGGACGGTGAACTGGAACGGTGGGCTTTTGTCCATCTCTTCCCTATCAGTGTGTAATCACAGCCGCCGAGGTCACCATCTCTCACCTAGGCAACGGGCCAGTCGGCACCTGGGGCCGTGCGCAGCGGTGCTCTCTGTCACGGCCTGACCACACACGCCTTTTAGCCCTCACCAACGCCACACAGAAGCCGCAGATATGTAGGAGCTGCCGTGGAGGATAGACAAAAACCTCTCACGAACATTCTCCTCAGGCAAGGATTCTCTGTCTGCCTGCCTATCTGTATTGAATCCTTCCAGTTGTTTTCAGTGTTTTCCACTGCTGCAAACAGATGAAATAGCAGACATTAAGGAAGATTTCTTCGTTATTTTGTTCCAGGCTGTTTACTTTTAATCTGCCAGGACAGTAGAGTGAAAGGAAATCAGCGAGAGATTTGGGAAATGACCTTGGGTTGGACTCATGGACCTGAATTTATCGTATGAGTACCTCAGTTAACTGGCCCACAATGCCTCTGCCAGTTAGACAAGCCTGAGAAGGAATTGCCACACACATTGCCACATGTGTTATACTCATGCACTGCCTCAAGCATGATACCTGCCAGGCTCCATCACCTATCTTGCATCCAGTCGTCAGGTGTCTGTCACTGCAGATGCCTTGCTCTGTAAGCGGAGACAGACAGAAATGTGAGGAATTTGATTTTCAGGGGTTATCGCCGGTCTCCTGCCACCGTGGATTATTTTTTAATTACATCATAATCCCCAAACAACGTGGGTTTGATTGCAGTACCGAGGCAGATGTGACCTCATTAGTTTAGGGGATGCAGCCCCGCGTTCCCATTCTCAGCATTATGGCGCAATAGCAGCACAATTATGCGGGGCCTCGCGTTACAAAATTCTTATGCTCAGGGGTGTTTGTTTGGCAGTGTTGTGTTTCATCGCAAGCTAATGTGACTCTGTCCAAATGCCAAATGCATGTTTTCCCCTCTCCCTCCCTCCCTCCCTTTCTCCCTGTCCTCTCTGTCTCTCTCTCTCTCTTTCTCTCTCTTTCTCTCTCTCTCTCTCTCTCTCTCTCTCTCTCTCTCTCTCTCTCTCTCTCTTTCTCTCCTCTTTCTCTCTCTTTCTCTCTTTCTCTGTGGGCTTGACAGGCCACCCATGGAAATTTTCACACCTCCTCCTTTGATACCAGCCTGTTTGCCTATCAGGCACAGGTCAAAGTTTGGGCTTTAATTTCAGGGAGGGGAAATCAGCAGTGTATGCAGGATTTATTTATTTTTTAACCCAGTAAATTGAATTTCAACAGATGTTGACTCGATTTGGCATAGTGCAGTGTCTCCACAGGCAGTTGGCAGCGATTAAGATGAATTTCAAGTTTTTTAGTGGTTGTTTTTTTTTTTTTTTTTTTATCAGACAGGCAAGCAGACTTCTTTGCAGTATTACCTGGAAACATGTGATTCATTCAAGTAGACTAGCTTTGTCCTTCAGGGAAGCCCTGTTTGAGAGTGTGTCCCCCTCTAATCATCTGTCTCATTTTTTACACTCACCCCACACTACGGGCTCTTTGATTTCCCCTTGTTTTAAATGGGTACACAGATCTGCCTGTGCAGCGATTCATAAAGGGTAAGTGTAGCAGTTGATTACAACGCTGCTGTAAATTGTTAAAGTCTTTAACCCTTCACACTCATTGGAATGGCTTTTGTGGTGAGATGCATTATAACTATTCCTCAAAATGCATGAACAGGCTTTTTTTCTTAGAGCCATTATCTTACATTAAAACTGGGACAAATTAGCATTTCAGCATTAGAGATTTATTTTCATTAGTCAGCCTAATTGGGGGATGAATCAAATCTGATCACTTGGTAAAAGGGGGAGGTTTTTATACACATTTCTTTTTCATTTAGATATGCCAATCTGTGTGATGAGGATGAGGAACATTTTAGTTCTCTATTTAGTGTGTTTGTTTCTTGTGTTTGCGTTTGAATATACTCATTATCACTGGTAAATGTTTATTCAGATGCATGGGGGGGAGACAGAGGGAGGAGGGGAGGAAGAGAGAGAGAGAGATGGAGAGGAACAGAGAGAGAGGGGTACAAAGAGGAGAGGGATATAAATGAAGCGAGCAAGATATGAGTGGAGTATTTCACAGCCTAACTAAGCTGGCACCGTACCAGCTCATTGAGATCCGATTTATAGCGTGGCTCCTTGGTCGAGAGAGGTAGCTGTACCGGAAAAAATAAAATAAAATAAAAACATTATAGAAAAATTGCTTTGTGGGATAAAAGCTTGTGTGGAGGTACGTGAGGACACTGCAAAAAGAGAACCCCCCCACCCCCACCCATCCAGCAGTGCACAAACACACGTAATACCCATAGCCGAACACATAAGCATACCTGCAAGTATGCACACAATGAGTTTCCACTGCTCGTGCAGTCTGTGTCTGGATTATCTCCAAAGGAGCACACTCTAGGCCTTGCCTGCTTATACATCATCATTCTTCCCCACATTAATGAAGGAAGGGAGCACTTATGGCAACCAGATGCCCCGCATTATGGGCTAAAACAAATGTGCTGTTGCCATGCTTGTCTTTTTTTGTCACTGAAAAACATAGCAAACTGTAATAGTCTGCCTACAATAAAATATTTTATTATACATGTATCTCCATCTCTCTCTCTCTCTCTCTCATATATATATATATATATATATGTGTGTTGCAGGGAAGGTGAATCTCTCTCTCTATATATATATATATGTTGCAGGGAAGGTGAATGTTGTAACTATGGTGAAGCTGGCCACAAAACCTTGTGGTGTAGTTAATAGAAGTAGATAAATATCTCACCCTCGTTTTCTTCAGATGTTCTCTCTGAATTCCTCTGTCAGTACTTATTTTCTCTGTGAACCGCAGAAATGCTTGTAGTTCTGATAAACACCGGCCAAGCTGGGAGGCTTAAAAACCCATGAGATCTCAATCCTCTGGACAAATGCCAAACCAGTTCAGTCTTACCCATGATTAGCCTGCCCAGACCACTCCTCAGCTAAGGAGGAATGTCTAACCTGGTGACTCAGGTTTGTTACACTAACATTTTGAAGGTAATGAAGAGGGAAACATGCTTTTTGAGGGCTCTTGTTTGAATGGGTTTATGATGTACAGCAAATCTAAAGCCAGTAGAAGCAGCATAGACAGAGACATACAGTCCCGCCAGGCATCTCTGCTAGATTATCTTGGCCGCCTTTGGAAAGGTCAGGCTCTTCAGCACCTGGACACTGGCACCTTCTCCCTGCCTCCAGCAGCTCTTTCTCTGGGAAGGTGTTCAGACTACAGCAGCCAACTTCATGTCTCCTCACAACCATTGAAGAGAGATTTTTCACCCACTTGCCTATCCACACACACACACACACACACACACACACACACACACACACACACACACACACACACACACACACACACACACACACACACACTCAGTCACTCAGTCACTCACTCACTCCTTTTGGCAATGGCATTACTGGCTCTCCCTCTCTACATTTCCAGATGACTTCTATTTGTCCTGTTCCAAGTCCATCTGTTCTCTGCTGGCTGGGCCTCCACTGCCACTGGCTAATTAAGTCATTATTTAGGGAGACGCTCCATTATATGCCTCTTGCCTTCTTCTTTTGCCACAGTTGTAAAGCATAACCTGGCCAGTGGGAGATAAGACTAAGAGAAAGAGCGATCGGGACTGCAGTGGTAGAGACATCTTGCTCCCTGTACTTTCCCTCTGTATTGACTTTGTACACAGAATTGCCCAATGCACCCATATATTCCTGTGTTTATAATACATTAACAGAGTGGCCAAAAAAAAAAAACAATTGAATGTCTGTGTACAGTTTTGCTTGTTTCCTAGAAAATGAAAACCAAGGCCTCTTATAATTGCACTGTGTGCATAAATAGCTAGAATGGAAAAAGACCTTTCCAAATACAGTATTACTAAGAAATAAATAGAACGACAGCATAACATGACCTTTTTCAATTATGGAGCATCTGTACATTGTGCTTGTATAATGTTTGTAGTTGCATCTTTCTGGCATTGTCAGGAGCAGAACTGTTTTGTATGAATAAAACCATTTTTGTATCTGTTGTAGATAAACTATTTAACTAGAACAAGTCACTGTTGGCCATTGTTCAGCTCCATGACCGGCTTACTCTAATTGAAAGCTTTAATTGCACGTGGTATAAAAGAAAAGCTTGACATGCTTTTGGTCAGTAGGGGGACACAGAAACAGTGTCTATATGACAGGAGTTTGAATGAAGAGGCCGTTGGGTGTATTCAATCACATGTTGATGTTATTTGCCTTTTGCATCATTTTGTAAATGCTCTCCTTGGTAGAGCAATCCCAAGGAGCTTACTGGCTGTTGTGACTTTGCTGTGTATTAGTATGCAAGAGATCAGTCCATGTGTCCCATTTCAGCTTGTTGCCTTGCACAATGTCAAAATATTTGTAATTAGTGACAGCCTGAATAGTCTCTCTGTTAATGACTGTGGCAGAGGATGGCTGCAACCTTCTAAAAACAAATGGACATTTCCTTAGTCGTATTAGTATGTCAAATGAGGTTTGACTTATTGCACAAGTTTAAAAAGAAATCCAAAACTGGACCATGATCTTCTAGGAGGCTCACCGCTGGTGGGGTTGCTAAAAACAAATTCCTGTGGAGAACCTGTGGATGTTGTCACTGTATCAGAGAGAAAAGATTCTACTCTGACTCGCTGGACTCTATAGGTAAGGAAGTCTGTAATCCAATGAGTAAGAGCTTTGTTAAGATACAATTTATCTTAACCATTAGCCAGTATTTCTGCAAGAGTCTTTGGTAAACGATCAAGATTAATTTTGCAATTCAACTGGACCAAACACAAGTTTAGTCACCCATGCCAGTCTAATGTTAATCATGGGCAGTTTCACACACAATAAGTAGATTTTCTTTTACTTATTGTTAATATTTATTAGAGCTAATATTCCTGAAGAAAGATTGATCTTTTCAAAATGTAGCAACAGGATAGTACAGGATGGTGGACTTATTCCATTTCCCCAAGTCTCTGTTTCCTTATCGTCACACAGCATCTGCGTTTCTAAGAACATGCATTAGAACAAGCAAACAGAACATCCACGGACAGTTAGGCTGTGGGATTAGTATGATCGACATTCTCTCCATTTCACTTGTTTGTTTGTATTTGCAAAGGATGGAGGATAATTTTGCCCTGTGAAACGCATATTTTAAAAAAACAGATTTTATGATAATATTTATGAGCCCTCTTGGTGCGTGAGTCGTATTTTAAAGACCAGGTTCCTGCAGTGGTACATCACTCAGATATGTGTTTCATGGGCATGTCGGAGCACTGCCCTGGAAATCATTTGATTACTCTGGCAGTATCATTTGCACAATGCTTTCCCTTATGGTCCTGAAGTGTTTGAATTGTTCCACATGAAAAGTGTGTGTACGGGGGTGGAATGAGATTGCAAATGCTTGCAGCCATTGCATAAACACATACACACACGCCGCACGTGTGCGCACGCACGCACGCACACATGCATGCATACGCTCACACGTATTTTACCATAAGCTCACACCTCTCATTCTCCCTATTTATGGAGTATTTCCCCCATGTTAACAGACCTGATTACAATGTATTATCACTCATTAAAGAGTAAGAGGCACAGCCACACAAAGGCCGTTATACACTCACACTGACATTACTTCCTTATTATGCGCTGGGGGAAATGCAATGTTTTAATATGATGTGCAAATGAAATGGCTCGTAAAGGGCAGATTTATGGAGACCTCCTGCTCAGGCACATCATATGGGGACATTAAAATGTCCCTGTTGCTACAGTAAAAGCTATGCTTGGTGAGCTATGGCAGACAGGGAAAGTGCTATACACACGCACACACATACACACACACACACACACACATACACACACACACACACACACACAAGCACGGACACAAACACACGCACACACGCACTGATACAGCAGATGCTCAGATGTGATCCCTATAGTAGCCAAGGCTTTTTTACTGAGCTGTAATAACAGATACCAGCTTTGCAGACTTGCAGTCCTGATGGAGAATCTGTCCCTTGTTGCTGTGCTCTTGTGTTCTGAGTAAAAAGTATTGTGAGCAGCAAAAGGCAAACACACTACGGGGCAGTAAGGGTCACAGTAGGAGTCCATAGGTTTTTTTATTTATACATCTGTCATTACCTTTTGGTTCTCCTTCTGTCCTGCCTTTAATACATGTAATATATTAATAAAGAGTACATTTAGAACACGATTGGAATTCATTTTCAAATGTATATAAACGTTGTTGCAGAAACAACATATCATGTCATCATACTAACTCAGTAATGTCTCTGTGGAATGATATCTAAACTGACAGTGAAATAAATGATATTTCTGATGTTAAACTATTACTTGAAGTTTAGAGACAGAGAGAAAAGCACAGGCAACAGTCATTCGCCTTGTCCTCTGTCCTCCATCTGTCAATGTGAGCCACTGTCTTCTGGTACTCTTCTTGGAGAGAATGGAGTCTGGGTTGTCTCTTGACTGCTTTAGAAAATATACTTGGCAAAGTAAGCAGACTACACAGAAACAGGTTTTGTTATAACTCCTGTACCTCCTATTAGTGTGCTTGTGTATACAAGTATGCTGCACTTGTTTATGCAAGGCTGAAAGAGTACAGACAGAGCAGATGTTTCGTGTTTATGCTTGTTAAACAGGTATGTTAATAAGGTATTGTTGTTGTTGTTTTTTTCATTTGTGAAATTTTAATCACACTTTCTTAGAGTAACCAGTGTAGTGGCCATCAACTTGTGTTCCATCTGTGTGTGTGTATGCACGCACATGTTTTTTGTGTGGGAGAGTTTGTGTGTGTGTGTGTGTTAACAGCACTTCAGCCATGACAAAGAGCAGAGGAAGGCTGTAGTGTAATGATAACTTGTACTGGTACATCTCTGCTTACTGAAACAACTGTTACAACATTTCAAATCCCAAATTCCCCCCTTTCTCTCTGCCTCTCTCTAATTAGTGTCTCTCCCACCTTGTCTTCTTTGTTCTTTATTTCCTTCAATCCACATTATGATATTGTGTGTGTGTGTGTGTGTGTGTGTGTGTGTGTGTGTGTGTGTGTGTGTGTGTGTGTGTGTGTGTCTGTGTGTGTGTGTGTGTGTGTGTGTGTGTGTGTTGGGGGTCAGAAGAGACTATGTGTCTCTCTTGACAGCTTCTCACCAATCTTTTTCATGCTGGATGGCTTCATTCACTTCGGTACAGTTTTACCTCATGAGATTGAAAGGTCAGGAGGTCCGGCTGCTGTCAGTCTCATCATTCTCATACACACACACACACACACACACACACACACACACACACACACACACACAGACACACACACACACACACACACACACACACACACAGACACACACACACACACACACACACACACACACACACACACACACACACACACACACACACACACACACACACACACACACACTCACTCTTATGATTCTCTTTATTGTGATCTGGACAGCTCTGTAGTGCACCAGCACTGCTCTTGCGTGTGCAGCCTAGGAGGTTGGAAAGGTTGAAAATGACAGCATGTTTATTTCTCCTCTCAAACTTTGAGATATGGAAGTGTTTGTGTGGGTGTTGGGGGTGGAGAGTTTCAGTGTGTGAGTGTATGTATGTAAGTATGCATGTGGCTCTTTTATTTTTCCATAATATGCCCTTGCATCTCTCTTCAGTCATTTCAGCCCTGCAGAGACGCACACACATACACCTCACATACACATGTTCACTTCGATATGTGCACTGACATCTCTGCTTTGTGCTCTTCTCTCTCCGAAGCATACAATCAAATGCCATCTGATTTAAAGGTCATGTAGATATCACCACTGATTGCTTCCAGATGGATTTGTTCTCCAGATACTTGTAGTTCCTATGCAAATAAAGAGCAGCAGTCACTGGGCAGTAGACATTATGGTATCAGCATTTTTTTCTCTGTCATTACAACAAGTGTAGAAAAATGAGCTGAACTGTCTGTATAGTGGTGTACAGAAAACACATGTTGTTGTGTTCCTTGTGTCATACATGCATCAGTACATCCTGTGTGGCTGTGAAGAGAGAGAAAGTAAAAAAAAATGACAACTTTTTAAATGTCATTTTTTAAGTCAAACTGACTCAGGCGATTATGTCCAACCCAAAGAAAGGAAAGAATCTGGGACTTCCATTTTTTGACTACATGATTCAGTGTGCTTCGTGGGTAATAACAAAGGCCTTTTCTCCCACCTGCTCCCTCTGTAGGGCCTGCGTTGACAGACATCAGTTGGGAGAGTTTTAAAGTGCCTTATTTCAATGACCTATTTTTTCTGTAGCCATTGAGGTGTCAATATGTTTTGGATATCTTTTTTTCCCAAGCTGAATTTTGAGGTTTTTACCATCTAATTTGCATAAACAAAATGGCTAGCGAAATTGGTGATTTTCGGCACTGTATTTTAGCAAGCACTGCTTTTATATGGCCATTGTTCAGTGGACATTGTTCAATTTTGGCATTTTACAAATAGCCTATGAGCAAAAGATTGAACGTACACGCCAGAAAAAAAAATGAAATGATTAAAATATGCATGTTTATGCTGCAATATGCTATTTAGCCACCGCCATTACCAAAAAATCAATTTTTTGTTGTAACTTTGTTATACAGGAAAATCAATGTCAGGAGATATGTTTCTAGTGTCAAAATAACATTTTTGAAGAATTTTCTTTAGTATTTATAACACATGAATTGTTTTGTCCCACCACCCAACCCCACCCCCTCTTTGAAATACAACTTTATTTACACTATAAACAGAACTTCAGAGTGACAGACAGACAACCAGAACAGACAAGACAGATGACAGGATGATATTACATAGGTTAGTGGTTAGTGTTTTTGTTAAAGTGTTTTGTATTTTTTTTTTTAGCATTTATATATACATATAAGGTGTATGTATATTATGCATGCATTGCTGAAGAACATGGTCATTGCTCACAGAAGAAACCATCAAACCTTCAGAAACATTATTGACATGCATTATTGACGTGCATGACGTGTCATGGCATGTATATGACAGGCTCATGTCACCCTTATGTAGGCACTTTCAAATAAAGTGCTATCAAATATTTGTAAAATGCAGACGTGAAAATTGGGAATTTATTTCCATGGAAAAGCAGTGCTTGCTAAGATAAAGTGCCAAAAATAATTCATTTCGGTAGCCATTTTGTTTATGCAAATGAGAGCCAAAAATTCACAATTCATCTTGGGAGGCTATTTAAATTCAGCACACCTTAACTATGGTAAATAGACAGGTTCATAACTTCAAACTATCAAAAAAAAACTAAAAAATGTGTCCAGTCTAAAGATCCTTTTTGACCTGGTGTTAGTGTACGATCCGATGTTTTGCTGATCTGACAGTGCTAAAAGTGTGTGAACACACCTGGCATTAAAAGCACATCTCAAGCATCCACTTGTGATCAGATACCAGTTCCCCACTCTATATGCAAATGAAGACATACGTTGGAGACAGAATTTGTGACGGGAAGCATAAATGGACTCTACTGCCTAGTTTACTGGAAAACAACAGCAGTGCTTGCTTAGGAACACACTTGGCACCTGTGATTTGTTGTTTTTACATGTCTCTTCAATTTATATTAACACTTTAGTACCAAAACAGTAACAAACCAGCCCACATGCTTCCACTTAGACACCCGACATCAGTTCAATAGGCTGTCTTCAATGTGTATGAGTACATGTTCGTGTAAACTCATTTAAAAAAAAAGTGGATACCTGGCCACCAAACATCCAGTCTTGATTTCTGGCTAAAACATGGCCATAAGTAGCGGGTGGAAAGTATTCTTTCTCAATAAGTGGACGCTGTGGTCTTTTAAATCTCTGGACAAAGAAACAATCTCTTTATTGTCACCATCTGTGTTACTGTATCGACCCAAAACAGAAAGATCCAGCAATGTGAGTAGAAACGAGTGCCCCCCTCTTGTTTACTTCACCCACCAACTTTTTTTTTTCAGTGTGTCTGCAATCAGCTGGAAGCTTGCTGAATCAATAGTTTCAGCTTTTGTTCGCAGCTATAAAAGTCCACACACCATGAAGTTTACAGTCAGGCCTGTCCCATGCTAAATGTTACATACCTGACTAGAATAGAATAGAATATAATAGAATAGAATAGAATAGAATAAATCACTTTTATGCCTAGGCTTACTATCCCTTGTTTTTTTTTTCCAAAACCAATGTGCAGCCAGAATGACCCACTCTCTGTCCCACATGTGGCCTGTTTGTCTGCAGGAGGCCAACTGCTGGTGATTATCTCCCAGGGAAAGATGAGAAGATACAAGGTTCACCACAGAAACAGGCTGTTTAATGAGTGACTCGCTGGTTTGAAATCAAAAGGAAATGTCAAAGGATTTGTGTGTGTGTGTGTGTGTGTGTGTGTGTGTGTGTGTGTGTGTGTGTGTGTGCGTGTGTGTGCGTGTGCGTGTGCGTGCCGAGGTCATGTGAGTATTGGATTAACGATTGTATGAAGAGTGTTGTGATGGTCTGAGTAATCAATAGCACTTGTACACTTCAAGAGGAAAGTGAGCCTTAGGATAAGCTACTGTTAATGTGCTTGGGAGGATTTATGGCATTATAAACATACTTA